>DWQT01000575.1:0-21388 GCA_018244895.1 Myscelus amystis hages | reverse complement strand
TAAGTGTAAAAAGTACAGACATTAATGTCTGACATTTATGTCAGAATTTCTGTCGTAGTCTGAACGTACCATTACGCCCCAATGCTATGGAAAATATCTCATTTCTAAGGAAAAAGGTGTCTTGAGCGCGGGCATGCCGCGGATATTAGCGGTAATAGTAATAAATTTACTTATGATTTAGAACATTTTACAGGTGTATGGCAGGTGTTTGAAAAGGAGCGTATCTGATTCAATGTGACCTTCTACTTGTGGAGTTAAATGCATCAAAGCGCCCTCGTATGCAGGCGGCGCAGTGGGGAGCCCTCGCGGGCGACTCTTCCAAATGGCGTTCATGTTTCATCATCAGAAGCATGCGCGAGACATCCTGAACGACACTCAATTGTTCGCAAACTCCGTCATAAAATGTGCTCAGTTTTTTGCCACTTGATTTTAATGATTAACTTGTATTCATCCCGGCTTCGTCTACAATTTAATGTTGCATTTATAATTACAGAATTTTACATAGTATATGCATGTGACATCGACCATATTTCCTTCGCGTTATATTCTCGTTGAAAATATCTCTTTTAATGTTAAGCGATATAACATTTTTTTTCCCGGGAACGCTTAAAAAATACCTACGGGTTACGATTCCAGCGTCCGTTTCGAAAAGCCTGAGTGAACCTGGCAGGGTTGGATGACATTTGGATGACGATGTACCGATCTCATATACATTTTTATAAAGTAAGGTCGCTAGATACAGAATCGTTGACCAGAAACATTGGGAGGAAACAGAGTTTCTCACCCCAGTTTCACAATAATATTGTTCATCTGCGACCTCACCGTTGACCTTGTCTCCTCTCAGTGTTAGACCGGGCCGGTCGTTCGTACGAGTACGAACGCTACGCTGAAATGCTATTAATTTACAGTAATATTTAATTTTCTTTATCGTATTTTATAAAAAAAGATTTACATGTGTAAAAACAAAAGTAATGATTCTACTTCACTAAGGAGCAAAGAAATAGCTTAAGTCTAATCAAAGAAGAGCGCTTTAAATACTTTATCCGGGCGGAGAGGCCGGCGGTCACTTCCCGTCGCCAACGGACCAACGAGCCAACAATCGGAGCTGTTTAATTTATTATAAGCGAATGATATATTAATAGACCGACGTGTCGACGGCAGTTTATTACATGAGCTTGGGCCAGGACGGACGGGGCCGTCTCGGAATCTAACGGGCCGGCGGCGGCGTGTGTGTCCTGCCGTAATGGCGGCCCTAATTAGCACAAAAAGCATTGTTTAATTGAGTCTCACGTACCGCGGCGCTGGAATGAGAGTACATGTCAGAGACACCGCCGCCGCCGGCCGCTCCGCACTCCCGCCCGCTACATTGTTATATGCTAATACCTCGCTTATAGACCGCCTTTCTGACGAGCGAATACGAATATCAGTACTAGTGTCAATCAAAAGGCATTTTCTCATAGTATATAATTAAGAACTTTTTCTGAACATCACAAAGCTTTCACCATCGCAATTTCTAACATTAGAGGAAACGGTATCGTAAAGACTAGTATTAGAACAGCTTTTTGGCAAGTCCTAAACAACAAATAGTCTTTTATTCTCTTTCTGGAAGATATTGTGTAAGCGAGCGGTATATGGATAAGACTGACATTGATCGTCTAAAATTTTTTTTCCACTCACAATTTAAAACTAAATAAACGCAAAAAAATAGATAGTCGTATGTCATAATGTGTTAGGTGACCGCTTAGCTTAGGTGTCCGCCGAAGAGCAAAGACCTCCTTCAATGAAAGGGCCCACTAAGCATGACGGATCAATTCGAGAGATAAGACGCAAAATTAAGTCGACTTGATAGTGGCTCCTTTGAATTTTAAACATAATTTAATCAATCTGTAGTGGTACGGAATATAGATAATTTTTAGTAGGATGAAGAAAGTAAGGTTTGTTTTATGATAAAACTTTGCTCGGTTAATTCTCCACGAAAAGATGCACAGAATACCCAATGCAACGAATGTGTTTAAAAGTCAAGTCTCAACGTTTATAACCGGCCGCCGAGCCCGGCCGCTGCCGGCGAGGGTGTGCAACAGTCTGCCACGTTGTTTCCCGTCCCCAGCACGGAGGCGTTCTCGGCAGTCCTAACTGGGCAGCGATTATCGCGGCAGAAGTGTGCGCTGGACAAGCCAGAGATATTCTGCTTGTAATGTTCCCTAGGGTTCCGCACCGGCCATGCAAAAGCTTCCCTTGCCAACTGTGACATTTGCCGATATCTGACTTTAAAATACATAAATTACCACTATTCGAACTTGAATTACTACATTCGAAATCTGTTACTTTTTTGGGCCGTGCGGAAGCTTAACATACTCGAATATAGTACGAGTATAAGCAGAGAGTATAGTCAACTACTATTTATGAGGATTTGCAAATCACGGTACGTAACCAAACGAAATTAAGATCTTCATTAGACTGATATGTTTTTGATGTAAGCTCTGAACCGAGCCAGCAACCCCTATTCAGAATTGTTAGTTAGTTAGCTACCGGTTCATGTTTGTATGTCTACAAGAACACTAGTCACGTAGTTTGTGAACGTTCGCTGAATTTAAAACTTGCGAACACCGAAAAAGCAACTTTTTGTAAGGAAACCGAATGAACAGATGGTAATATATCTAAATAACACCTTTAACTCTTAATTATGTGCAGTTTTGATAAAGTTTCGTAAAATCCCTACTCTCTCAAAGCTCCAAAACTACGTTATATTACCTATATCTTCATAAATGAACTTTTCATGATGCATATAATAGGTCTTTAATAGAACAAAATTCCTGTTATTTACAAACATTACTACCTCCATCTAGATTTGAACTTGAGAAACTGGAAAGCGTAGGTTGTTTAGACTGGCTTCTCAAAGCAAAGTTACCGAAGATCGAAGTTAATTTAGTTGTCATTTCCCTCAATAGGTGGCGTTCCTTGTAGACCGCTGATGTTTTGAATGAATACGGCATTTCAAGTAATTATTGTCTGCACTATTAATGATAACTCTGACAATGTTTCCTGTCGCAATATGTAAATTCTTTTCTTATGTAACTTCTTCCGGAAGACGAACATATACATTATTTCATCTCAATGGTTAACGATTCCTCGCTTAGAACATAAATGAATATCAGTTTCGTAGCTTTTGTAATGTGGAGCTAAGAAAAAACTTGATTCTGTGACTCGAAATTTTATACTAAGAAATGTAATAATAGTAATAATTATTTAGGGAATAGTCACAATAATAATAATGTGTAGGTACCAAAGTCTATAAATTTTGTTATTTTATTGATCCTTTTATATCTAACCAGAGAGAGATCATTTTATACCCAAACATAGAACAAACACTCGTGCTGGAAGTATAAATATTTGTCCTAGGCGGTAATCGAACCCGGTTTCGCAGTCAAGGTCACTAGCCGCCGAACTAACACGACATGCAAATTAGTTTTCAAAGGTATACATTTTTATGCCCAGGTAGGAATAGGTACCCACAGCGGCGTTCGGCACAGTTCGCTTGCTTAACGCCATACTAATATCGTGGTAAACGTGGTAGCAGCACTTGAGGCCATATCACATATATGACCTATAGTCTAAATAGTCTTTTCCTATGTAAACTATGCTATCGGTACCTACACATATTAGAATATATCATGTTTATTTTCACTTATTTTTAGTTTAAGTTGAAGTTTGAGTTTGTTTGCTTTCAACTTGACATTGTCGATAAGCAGCGTGTTATTTGTTTGGTGTAGGGACTTCGATAAAAGTGGAGTATATTTTGTGATCACTCCTTTTCAATTGCCTTTCATAAATCGAGAAATGTAGCTACATAACCGCTATGATACAGCAAGTATTTAAGGTATATGTATGTACATATATGTGCTTGAAGCCCCTGAACACATTTAGCCAAATGCCTAAGCGCCCACTTTCTCCTTTTGGCTATAAACTGATTCTTATTCGAGCGTCTTCGAATGGCGCAAGCGGCCTCGTAACGCGCGCCGCCAGAATGTTCAGCGCCCAAACTCGACGATCACATTAACCTGTCCCCGCCGTAGCCGCCGAGAATGAAAGTATTTCACCGTGCGCGCTGCACGCTCGCAACACCCGCTATTCTGGATTCTTCTATATTGTATACTTTGACACGTAAAGATTTCAAAGGAAAACAATCAAATCAAGAATATTAGAGAAAAAAATATAGCTATAGTCTTTTAAAATCCTACACGCTTGCCTAGAAGATGCCAGTTGTCCACCCCGCCAGACGGGACACAACCTTCACTAGTATTATCGGCCATTTCTGAAATGGCCGATAATCCACTTCTGTTCACGTAAATAAAATCCTCACAGAATGGGACACAGTGATAGCATAGCTGAAAGGCAGCGCTTCGCCCTATAATATCGAGAAGACACCATGTCCAATACCTACAGATTATTAAAAATTGTTCTTGATTTTTTTTTTATTTACCAACTGTCAAACAGGCAGACGGGCCACCTGATGGTAAGCGGTCACCGTCGCCTATGACCATTGCTAACACCAGAGGAGTCACCAATGCGTTGCCAAAATGAGAATGATAAGAAGAAACTTAATAAAGTGAATTATCAACACTTTTGTGCGTATTACTATAAAATTGAAAACATTTATCCCACAATCTATTCACCCAATTTAGACGAAGCTTATTTTAAAGTTTCTTAGAATTCATGAAGTTCTATAATCCTAATAGTTTTCGTTATCCTTTATATAAATTTCTTTAAAAACAGGGAATTTAATTAACGCCCATTCAGCGAGTTAGAAACCCTAGTACCTATATTTATAATTTTCTCTGCTACTTGAGAAGTGAGCAATGTCAGTGGTGTAAGCTAAGAGCGCGTCGAAACCGCGGGCGGAAGGCTTGCTTCAAATCCAATTACGAAAGCAGGCACAAGTGTCATTATCATTAGTATGCACACATCATTAAGTCCACCGTCAAGGCCGCGGCGTCATTGCATGCGGTTGGTTGTGTAACCGACACTCGGCGGCGCTGGCGAATGCGTCCAGCTACACCGCCATGCGGCTGCGACGAACCCTCCATTTTTTATAGTTATTATGTGTAAGTTTGGTTTGAAATAAAATAGTATTGCTACACAACGCAGGATAATCTTGCACTACACTTTGAATTAATTCATTAGCTTATTGCACAAAACTTTCACCTGGGAAAGTAGGAATCATTTTATCGATTCCCCCTAACGGTCGGATATTTATTTATGTAACCAACAAAATCACATTTACAGAGTTTATTATTAAATAGCATGCGTTGCTGGCAGGCTTTTGAAACCTTCAAATACGAAGTTCACACACAAACCTTCAATCTAAACTTAATAACTTGTCCCAATCTTGACGTTCCCTGGTTCTACATTAGCACAATATTCATACATAGTGTCCCATGTACAGGGCGTACCTGAAGTCATTATCAGTTATCAGTCGGTACGTACGGCCCCCAGACATAAGTAAGCGCTGCTGCGGCATGCAAAGTTTTGATAATAATTAAAGGACTGCAATAATACCTATAGCTATAAGTTGAGTTCTGTTGTCGTTCCCGCCCCGCCTGCTAGATACACACAAGCCTATCTTTTTCACGCAGAATTCTGTCATACCACTTGGTCGTTGGAAGGGGTCGTATAGTGATAAGGGCGCCAGTAGTCAATTTCATGTTCTTTTATACTATAGAATGATTTGTTACTTACGTAAAACAAAGTAACAAAATGCGAATTTAATGCTAAAAAAAATTACTTCCCGGTTAGCTTTTAATCGGGTATGAAACAATGAAGGCGATTCAAAAAAAACAGATTCTGCAAAACCCAACATACTCTCACTCTCAACCAGCTTTGCATTCAAAGAAACTTGGAAAGCGTTCATGAATATTCAGTGCGGTTTGAGATCGCGATTGTGATGTTTCCTATAATAAACAATATTCGTCCGTATGCAAATACAATACTGTACAGAATGCCACGGCAGGGTCGCAGCGCGTCACCTGGCCGCAGCCAGCGACGCTCGACTTTCGGGCGACTTCATTCGAATTTTAAAAAACATTCTGACCACAGAACGAAGTGCGACGCGCCTTAATTATGTGTATCTTAAAGGTCTTGCATCATAACATTACACAGTTGATGTTCTAAACTTATAAATTATTGCGGAAATTAGCTGGAAATAAATAATTGCGGAAACAGCCTTGTGGTTTTACTATGTTAGACCTAACATTGTGTTAGGGCTTGTCCATTGTATGCTGCCATTCCGTTTACTACTTCGAAAAGTCTTCCAATGACTGAAAACTTTTGACAGAGGAGTTATCTGTATGTATTATTTTTTCTGACTCCTGACTACCCTCAACGGCTAGACATCCCGGGTATATGAAAGACTGATTCCGTAAAGTCAGTACAGGATAAAGTAGAAACAACCTGCGGAGGTACCTCCGAGCAGCGCTGCAGATCAAAGAGAATTACGCAAAAGAAACAAGTGTATTCGGCGCATCGACCATTTTATTTTTAATAATAAAAAATTATGTACAAACGTATAAAAGAGATGTTACAATATCACATTCACTGCCTTGTACTTACGACACCAATAAATTAAGTATTACTCAACAGTCGGGCGGCCGCCCGCCGCGGCCCCGTCGCGGCTCTGGTTCACTTTGTCAGCTCGGTTTCGTTTCTGTCGATATTCGTATATCTTCGAATAAAATGTTCTCTCCTCAATACTCTGTCTAAATTTGTTCCCGTCAATGTTTGTTTCTTTTTTTGTTCTTGCTTGTGAGTCCCGTTAAATTGTTCAGTGTTTGTTACGTACTCGATCATCCAAAGGTTTTGATAAAACTGCAACCACCGTACGTAGCGTCAAGCGAACTAGTTACTGATACCTATCTAATATATCGTGTTGTCGCTAATTGGTCTAGTTGTGGCCGACGTGGTCGATCTGGGACTGCAGGTTGTTGATCACCTCGGACGGCAGCTGGTCTCCGAGGATCTCGAACAGGTTGATCCTCTGGTTGCCCGGGATCGACTCGTACGCCGCCAGCTCCACGCCCTCTTGAACCTGTCGACAGAGTATAATACCATAAGTTCATAATCATTCTCGCCAAAGTACATGCATTTAGGATTATCACTTACATAGTATAAAACAAAGTCGCTTTCTCTGTCCCTATATCCCCCTTTGTATGCTTAAATCTTTAAAACTACGCAACGGATTTTGATGCGGCTTTTTTAATAAATAGAGTGATTCAAAGCGAAGGTTTGTATATATAATAATACTTATAACACCAATTATTAAATATAGTAATATAGCAATGATTTAACGCGCGCGAAGCCGCGGGTAAAAACTAGTTTTCAATAAAACGAAAAAGAAATTATTGATATAAAAAATATCGTTCTTATAAACGTATGTTCAAAATTAAAGTTTTATTTATAGCGTAGATTTATTAACGCCATTATCATTCGGTATGATTGGGACAGTTTCGAATAACCGAGTTGACGTCATTAAATTAAATCATTTACATATTAAGCTCCGAAGTTATAACTATATATTAGAGTCAAAAAATCGCATATGTCTAAATGTATTAACATTTTTTATTTCTGTCTAAATGATGTGAATTTTTTTATTTCTCAAACTTCAAGTTGAGAAGAACGTGTCGTCAAATGTAGCCACTCAAGTATCGTGTGATAATCAAATTAACATACTGTGAAAATATTGCTTATAAATCATTGCGAAACTTGAAGAAAAAGCAGTGTGTGCCCGCGGTGAGCACGCCGGAGCTAACATTGATTTGTACAGTTTGCATATTTTGAAAGTATCCACTTTCGACCGCTCCATTTCAAAACACAAAGCTCTATGTATATGAAGTCTATGTATAATAGTCTTAAACTAAGTACCGTGGTGATCATTTGGTTACACGCCGCGGCTGTGCAGCGCGCGGCCGGTGTCATCTCGATGCCTATTACCTTATATCAGCAAGTCACGATATTGTTGAAGTTGAGCAAAAATTACACATTTTAGTTATCGCAAAAACATATTATTTGCTAATTGTAGACCCGAATGTCACAGCAATACATACAATTGTTATTGTTAACACAGTTCTCACAGGTATGCACCCGTTCGCGGTGGTTTATTCGCCTTTCTCGTAAACGTGAATGAAATAAATTCGATTAGCATGTGATTGGAGGGAACCAATGTGGCAACTTTTAACATAAATTACATTTGTAAGCAACGATGCCGTTTAACAGATTTCACATGGAAATTAGATGTCTCTTCGGCCGACGGGTGTCGGCAGTTTATTGAGTAGAACATAGCCTATAATAGCCACATCGATGACATCATTCTTATTATTATTACCATCTTTAGAATGTTACGGAGCAGCGAAGGGACCATTGAGGTTATATATAACAGTGTTTTATTTATCAAGCTATCTACACACATACATACTACAAGTGGTCTTTAGAGTTATTGAAGCTGTCTTCTATTATTTTCGACGCTATTGTTATCGAGAAGAAGTGAGCGAGACTCACCTTTTGGATGACGGCATCTTTCGGGATGAGATGGGTGCTCTGGGCCTGCTTGATGGCCTCGTTGCTGAAGACGGCGCCCTCGCGCTGCGGCGCCGCCGCCGCCGCCGCCACCGCCAGCAAGCACACGAAGAAGGTCTTCATAGCTGTAGCTACTTTACCGCTGTGGAATGAACATTAGTTTCAAATCATACATTGAATCCCCGGGAAAATTGATAGACAGGCGCAACGTAACTTTTATTTCCACCACTTTATTGAATAGATTTTTTTTGAATTTTTGAAAATGACACAAAATATCTCCAGCGGTGGATGGACCCGGGCTGATGATGATGATGAATGACGCAAAAATTATGTTCTGACAAAGTATTCCAAAACGTATGTGAACAGTTAGAATCTCGTACCAATCATCAAACAGTGTTCATCAAATATTGAGAGGCGAGTGGATTATGATTAAACAATTGTTTGCACGAGGACATTTTAGAATTTTTCACACGCATACTATATTTAACTCGTATAGCGTGCGTCGCCCGATCCATTCCCGGTACTAACGATCATAATGAAGCTCTAGTCACCGACGTCATCATGATAAATGGCAACCAATCGGCTAACTAAAAATGTGATCCATTGTCAAAGCACACGTCATAATTGGATAAAATATAAAGTTACATAAACACGGACGAGATACGTATCGCGCTCGGGAAAGCGGCTCGAGCCGGCGGCCGCCCGCGCGCCGGCACGCGCCGCGTGCACTTACCCGCAAGGTCGCGAAGGAGTGCGGCGCGCGCGCTCGCTCCCGCCTCATATAGCCATCCCTCCTCCCCGCCGGCGCGGCACTTTCACCGGTGCCTGCGCAACACTCCTGACCGTCGGGCTACGAAAATTTATCATCCCATAACTTTTTTGTAACATTTAGAAATCAAAGCCCGAACCTTCTAAGATCAGATCTCGTCGATCAGATCGGAGGTGCTCCTGAAGCGGCTGTATTTATGCCAGTATTGATCCTTATCGTATAAGTGATGGAGCCGAACTAGAACACACTTACAAAGTTCAGTGCTTGTCTGCTAAGCCATAAACCGAGCCACGGTATTCATCTAATCTTTCGTGCGTAGGTAGCACCAGCCACCGGCACCGCTGCACCAACATCAACTGTGAGCGCGCAGGTTTAATGGCCCGCGTCTCTAAAAGGATTAAGCCCAATTATCGAGATGTACGCGCGCACGGCCGCCCGGAGGGGCCCTCTAAATACATAATTTAACGCCAATCGCCCTAAAAGGTCGTGTCAATCACCTCGACATTAATTGCGATCTTTAGCAACTTTACTCATCCTAGTAATAAGTACTTTCCAATTTCTTCAATCGATATCCAGGGTGACCGACTCGTTACAACACACAAACATAAAATTTTCTCAGTCGTTTTATAATTTCATAGTACTGTAAAGTAATTCCGTAATCCGAGCATAAAGTCTGTTTCATTCGATAAGTCACATTTCTCGTGTGGCTGGCCAGCTAGTACCGGGGACTTAGGCCTTAAAAGGTCGCGTCGCCCCGCCGCTCTCTGCGCGGTCTAGTAATCCTCTTCGTATACTTTTAACTCATCCTCAGGATATTACCTAACTCGCAATACAGTCGTAAATGACATCCTAACAATTTTGTCACATCCCGTGTGAGATAAAGTTTGTGTATGTAAAAGGCTTATGCATATTCAGATTGTCACCAAACTGATTTTATGATTAGGTAAAATAAAAAATATATTTTTGTTTATTTTAATTATAAAATATTGTCCATATGTATCATTAACAAATCACAACTTATAAACTGAAACTACTTCATTGTGCTCAATTGGAACGTTGTTTTAGTTCAGTAAACAAAATGTCAAGTCTAATACTATTCAACTATTTCTCAGATCAACCAAATTAGCTCGCGACGAAACACCGAATTCTAGCGTTCTATTTTAAGTCAACGACTCATCGTTAATCTATTCATTAACACCACAAAACATTTAAAATATAAAGGACAATTGCCGACAAAAAATTTAGTCTATCAGTGAGTGGGAGAGCCAGTCGTAGTTAGTATTTCCATACTGACTGTCAAATGGAATAAAGACGGCATAGTAGGATGCGGGAAAACATTTATTCCACTTATTTTATTGTTGCCAAAGCAATAAAAACCTATCATGTAATTTATATACTGATACATATATGTATGTAGGAGATTTACAGCGATATATTGACTCATGACGATATCTCTGGAAACGGAAGACCTAGAGACTGGAAGTTTGGTAGAAATATTCCTTTCGGCGAATAGAGGTCAGCTAAGAACGTATTTACGAAATTCCACCTGTAAGGGGTGTGGCCGGGGTGTTAATTATAATTTATATAACAAAGCAACATTTGCCGGGTGCGCTAGTTTATAATAATACGAATTTAGGACTATATGTAGTCTTAGTAACGAGCGGTAGTTTTGGAATCCTTACATCCCTTGGTAGTTTGTTATTAATATTTACACCTTCAAATTCTATATTTCTTTTGTTATTCTGAATTATTACATTTATCTATTACATAATGAAACTGACCTTACATAAGAAGGGAAAATAAGATCATGACGTTGTCCAAACCAGTTTTAAAAGTGTCATAAAGCTGAGGCTTAAAACCGCAAGGTGACGAGAAAGGTGCAAGGTGGAAAGCACAGAATTCTTGGAAGTCCAAAACGGAGCTCCAAATATTTTTAACTCCAGCGCACTCCTTGATCTCACATTCAACACCGGACAGTAAATGAAAATTCAATGTAAAAAGAAAAAAATATTCATAAGCTACAACTTGCGCAATATGTATGTTACTGAGTCACATGATGTTTAGCGGTAGCTAGCATTGTATATGAAAGTTATTTCTTCACAAAACTGTGTCAGAGAGCAAAGGTTCACGGAAGCGATGATGCGGTGCAGCTAAGCGATGCGTTTAGAAAGGCAACTCGCGATAATTATTCTTATAACATATACTAATAAATATTGCCAATTGGGTGGTATAGGTTTTGAAAACGCAATATAAAAGCCATAAATGCTCATACATCGAATTTACGTATCCTGCTAATTACCAACTCGAGAGGAAACCCATCATTTTTGTCCTTCGATCCGGATTTTGCGATTTTGTTATGATTCTGACTTTAATATCTTACTCAAACAGTAGAGTTCACCGTCTCTGTGGGGATATTGAATTGAGGACATATATAGAATTGGATCGTTTACTGTCAAATAATCGCGTTATTCAATTACTGCAGAGATGTGTGGCAGAGCCTCCTTAACTTTGCCATGTAGGTACTAGAAGAGAAGTGCCAAAACGTGACACAGGAGTTTTATGATTTTCTTTAGTCAATTATTCAGCCAGTATGCAAGGCTTTTGTGGGCTATAAGAAGCCGTTTAACTGCGTGTTGAAACTTGACGTGTCTTGGAATCAATTGCGAGTTACCTGTCTTTAGGTTACATCGAAGTGCTAAGTGCGGGAGGAGCGAACGCGCGGCAACCAATTATTCTCGGTCGATGTACACTTTTCACATTAAGTGCATTGTTTTATGAGCCACTCGTAAACGATTACCATATTTAAGTAATTGTTTTGAGCGTGTAATTCTATACGTACGTGATGTGACCACGAGATCGTGTCACGGAAGCGGCGGTTCACGGCGAGCGGAACGACGCACTTAGAAAGGCGCCGTGCTCGGCGTCCGGCGACCCCACACTCTCGTTAACACTCCTTAATGTTAGCCACTTCGAAGTACTCAAATCAGGATTGAAGATCTTCCTTAATTCCTCACATATGCTGAGGTCATCAAGTATCATCTCAATGTTCCACTGAATCGATTGTTTAATACGGATAACAAATTATCAACGGAAAATTATCAAAAAATGTATTAATTAACGTTTTATGACTGGTGCAACTACTTAACATGACACTCGCAGCGAAAAAACTTCTATACAAATTTTCCTGGATGCTGAATGATTCAGGAATGAATGTCAATTTAATTTTTCTGAGTTAGACTGAACATTTCAAACGTGTACTCATAAATACTGTAGATACCCAATCTGCATTTCATTTTTATCTACTCAGACAAGCTCAATTTGGATCCCCTTCTAAAATATTTGATTACGACTATTCTACGACTATTCCACGACTATTCTAAGTATTGACGTACGCGTACGAGCATTTCAGCGAACAATGACTTACATCACCGAACGATGCAAGCTCTTCGCCGAGACTGTGCATTGCCTTAGCGATTGTAAAATATCTATCTGGGCATCTCACAAGCCATATCTCATAGTGCTCCGTACGTAACCGTGTGCACTCCTGCGATAGCTAACTATCAGACGAGTTTCTCAAAAACCGATCACTTAACTTAAGCGGGGTTTGCACAACGGAATATTTATAACAAACGTATTTGTGGTGTGAAAGTAATTTCGCCATGTAAACATCTCTTTATCGATTCGTGTAGTGCCAGGTTTTGTAAGGCGTTGTTTGCACTAAGTCCAGACTATGACTAAGTGAAACTTGAAACTTTTATGGAGAATTCCTCCTCGTCAGGAGATTTTTGTATTTCCTTTCGTAACCAAAGTTGGAAACAAAACAAAACTCCTAACTCTATCTATCTGTGATAAATCGACGCCTCTCCAACACGTCGTTGAGAATTGTAAACCAAATTCTTCCTTTCTAAAATTTTGCTATAGTGAGCATTGAGGGGCCTAGCTTAGAACAATATTTTCCAAGCCCTCATTTCAATAATTGTTTAGTGCGTAATAAGGTTTCGATGACATTTTTGCTTTGTTTATGATGTGAAACATGCGGCGAGTCACTTGGAGGACAGTCGTAACCTTCTAATGGCCAGACGCTATTCAGCCATCTTGGTGTTGTTTAGTCTGTTACATGTATTTTGACCTGTCAATGTTATTTCATATGTAGGTTACAGCTCTAATTAAGATGTGAAATGGAAGTTTCAATTCTTCGTATTTATACAAGAGCTACAATTTTATATGTTTGTCCTTTAAATAATATTCTTGTTATATGAGTAAGTAGTAATTTTATTCATAAACTAAATGTTTGTAGAAGTAAGGAGACAGAAATGGTATACACCCAGTATCAGTCTAAATTTGTTTTATTTGTAAAAAAACAATAATCATTAAATAATACAGCGAGCACGTGCGCTTATTGCTCGGGAAAAGATACGGTCTTCCGGAGCAAGGAGCAGGGTCAACTCGACTTAGTGAGACAGAGCAGGCTGACGACAAACTGAAACCTGGACACATGGAACAACTAGTAACATCCATTAGGTCATATGTAAATATTCACATCAAAAGCGACGCCCACTGAGGTCCTCAAATATCATAATATTAAATATATAATAATTTGGCAAGTTCAAGACAGCTAGTCTGCTTTATATAAGAATAAGTGGTGAGAATATAAACAAATCGAAGGCGCTCCTCAGTAGGCGTCGAGCTTTAGCCCAAAGCTCAAAATACTGCGACTCGTGCAATATCGAAGAATAAGTGCAATCACATTTACACTAATCGTACTACTACATGGACCTACTCATCTAAAGATGGTTTATGATATCATTAATATAATATTTTTTGTACGAAACGTTGTCACGCGCGTCCACCGAGCTGGGTCCGAGGTCGTCTTAGAGGAACTAAACGCCGAGCGGCCCGCCGGCGCCGCAGCACCGCAGCGCCGCGGCACGCTCGCCGCCGTCGCGGGCTGACTAGGTTGGTTGCTTAATTATCGATCTCTCTAACCGCGGCTCTCACTAAAATAAATAACTTATCATCTAACACGAAAGCTACCGTTACATCGCTTCTGCAAAATTGACATCGCCTCGGCGCCGCCCGCGCCCCGACCGTCTCTCGCTTTCCACTAATCTACGATAAGTATAAATAATTTGTCCAACTAATACAATTAATAAATTCAACCAGTCAACTGGCGTCTACTTACACCGAAGTTATCAATATTTCCCGCGGTACGGCGTGGAATCGCGCCAGGGCGACCCGACCGCGGATACGACGTATCCCATTCGCAGGTTTCATATTCTATATCCTAGTAGTCTCTACGTTAACTTACAGTTTCAAGAACGAAACTTATTCGCTACAAAATGCTGTGAAGCTGAGGTTCCGTCGACGATTCTTAATACTTTCACTGAGCGGTCGTGGTTGCTTCCTCTGTTTCCTCGATTGTCCTCTCTTTGGTTTCCGCGGAGGAAACTTCTAAGATCGGCGCTACAGTAGATTCGTTAACGTTATTTTCTGTAGTGATCTCAGAATCTATTGCAGCCCTTTCCGTAGCATTTTCCTTCGATGTAGGCTTTTCGTTACTTTTCTTCATGACGACTTTCGTTGGTCTTCTATTGATCGTTGGCACGTAAGACTGGGTAATGATTTCGATATCCTTCTTTCCGCTTTTTTCGGTCTTGTTAACCGGCTTATCATCAGATACATTATCGATGATCGGTCGCCGCGTGGTCGGCTCCACCTTGTCGTGTGGAGGAGGCGAGTCTGTGATGCTATCGGTGTCGTCATCTTCGATTTCCACCACTCTTTGCTTGTTACCTACCGGAGTCTTATTTTTAAATGGCACCTCGGTAATAGAGTTTTGATTCCAGTTTTTATTTTTACTTTTGTAGCCAATATTGACTGGAAGTAATTCTTCGGAGTCAGAAATAGTTGTACGGCCAGTGGAAGGGTACTCTACGTCCGGACTCTCGGTGTGATCACTAATTGAAGCAACGTCACCTACCAAGTTGATAAGATCCGTCAGAACATTATTATTTCTGCCGTTGGGAGGTGCAATCATGGCCGAATTTTTGTCTGTATCCAATGAAATCTTAATTAATTCAACCGGTTCGGTTGCACTTTCAGATGAACCAAACGATGTGAGGATAAATTCTGTTGTTTCCGCGTTTTCAAATGATTGATCATCATTATCGGATGGACTTGCTCCAGGAATTGTGATTGTTTCTGAATCTATCGGAACCAGTTTAGTCGTGCTAAGGTCCAATTGTGCCGGATCAGAAGTTGAAGAGGATACCTTGTCTTTGGCCAGCTTTTCAGAAGCATCATGAGGATTCTGATCACTGGTTTCGATTGGGATTGAAGAAAGTTCGGTCTGCGCGGTAATTTCAGTAGCAACATTTGATTTAGAAATGAAGTTAGTAGTTTGTTCTTGCGATTCGTGAGAACTAGTTACATGATCCAAGTCGCTTTCAGGTTTATAAGTGGCATCAGAATAAGGAATATCTGTTTCTGTTGAACTAATGAAATCTTTAGCATCATTTAATTCGGATACGCTTTTGGTTTCCTCATGTGTATCTGGAATCACTGCGATAACTTCCGGCGATGATTCAATAATATCTATTTCGGTTACAGACATTTCTGTGGATTCTTCGGGTTCTCCAGTGACATCGTCTGATACAAATGAAGGAACGTGCAATATTTCGGTAGGCATGGCAGATCTTAAGTTAATCATAGAGTTTTCCCTTGAGTTTGTTTTATCTGATGTTTCAGTTGTGGATAAATTTTCTTTAGACGTGGTAGAATCGGAAGAAGATTCTGGGGACGTCGTAGATGCAAAGTCGATTATATAATGCGTTGTGGTAGTCACTAATTCTTTGACCGGCGTTCCTTCTGTCGAAGTCGGCGGAATAGATGCTCTTACTATCTCGTGAACATCCCCATGTTCGGAATCCAAATGTTGTTCTTGTTGAACTATTTCGTCTTCGTGGTTACTAGACACAGTCAGATCATCAGGGATCGGCGGAAATAGAGGATTATGATCTATGACCGACAAATCTTCATCTTCAATAATTGGAGCCTTAGTGGTTAACACTACGGGAGCCGTATCTGGTACAATTGATGGAGAACCCATGGTTGCAATACTAGCGATATTGGGTGGATATATTTCGCTATTTATGGAATCTTGAGTAGAGAGACTAATTTTTGAGGGGTCGTTTGAGCTTTTCGATTCGGCGAGATTGGTGCTTGACGCTGAAGATAATTCAGATGGTACTGAAGAGGATAATGAAGAGTATACAGTGGATGGAGCTTCAGTTTTAGCGTTGACCTCATTGATGCTCTTCTCTGAAGTAGCTTCTCGAGTAATAAGCGGAGACTTGGACGAAGAATATTCCGCAACTTCCATGGTCGGCGAAGGAAGAATCTCCTTTATCTTCACATCTGTGATGACGGGGATTTCTGAAACCGGTGTTATTTCTTTTATAGTTATTTTTTGCTTAATATGTTCATTCGGAGGCGAAGGAAGAGCAATGGTTTCAATATTTTCGACGGCAGCGGTGCTCGGTGATGCCGCCGATACACCCGGTAGAGTTGTAACTCCTGCAATAACAAAAATGGATTATCAGTGAATAGAATAATTTATTAATAAAGTTATATTAAATTTAAAAAGGGAATCTTAATTGTCATTGGTAAATAAAATTCGTTCATTTCAGGAAATAATTATAAGGTGTTTTATATATTTGAAAGCATCAAGTATTTACCTCGAAGAGGGCAGTTGTCATACTCCGGACAGCATCGTCCTGGGACCAGGCGGGGCTTGCAGTCGTCCCGCACGAAGCAGGCTATGCGACGGCACACCACCTCGCCGCCCTGGCAGTAGCACACCTTGCAAGGATCTTGAGGGTCGACGAGTTTTTCCCCGTTGTCGTACACGCGGCCTTCTTGCTCGCATTCTGGAAATTACATAAAATGATGCTGTCTTAGAAGCCAGTGGAACTAACTTCAAAACATCGTTTGTCCGGCTGTAGAATTCAGCGACCGCTACTTGAAGAGATAATTGAAAACTTTTTAACCTCATTCGCTACTAGTGTGTAGCCGCGGAGGCACGTCGGTTTCTGTACACTAATTAAAAATCTCTCGATGTAAATAAAATATTGGACCCATATTGGAAAAGCAATATTTACGTTGAAATAATAAATGGTAATTTGACTAAACTTTATGAGTTACAAAAATTGATCATCTAATCAATACTGGAAATTAATCATCGTTCATTCTTTCTACAAAACCACACCATCAGAGCTTGTCATCGTCACTTCCGATCACTACGACCGTTTTATTGAAGTAGATCAGCACGTAGAAGCTGATTAGCACGATGCCACCACTAGAGTGCTCGGACGTATAGGTACGGCTACACACCGCACTGGTAGGTGGGGCAGCAGTGGTCGGGGCGGTGGACGGCCTTGCAGCCGGGCCGCGGCTCGCAGCGCTGCCTCTCGCACTGCACGCCGCCGCCGGAGCAGCTGCAGCGCTCGCACGGGCCGGCGCCGGGGAACTCGTCGCCCGGCAAGTACACCACGTCGCCGAGGGCGCAGCTGCCTGCAAACAAAATACATTTTCGCTTAGTGAGTTCAAGCAAAAAAAGCAGTGATAGACTAGTGGCTTGAAATTCAGCCTCACCCTCCGAGGGATCCGGGTTCGATCGTGGCACGCACCTCTGACTTGTTACGTGCGCTTTATAGCTAAAATGTAAATATCACGCTTTAACGGCGAAGGAAAACAGCGTGAGGAAACCTGCACAATTTCTGATTTCGATTATTTCTGAGGTGTGTGAAGTCTACCAATCCGCACTCGGCCAGCGTGATAGACTATGGCCTAAATCAAATGAGAGGGAACCCGGTCCGGCGGTGGAAAACAAAAGTTCAAGCAAAACATCCTGAGGAAACGTACGCGCCTCAGGATTCTCCATTATGTTTTCTAAGTGTGATATCTAACAGCACGCTCTTGGCCATAATGGCGGGCTACGATCTTAAAGCTTCTCATACATAGAAGAACTCATGTCATATAGTGTAAAGATAAAAGGACTGATGACGTAATGCAACTAAAATAGGCACATGAAAGTGCATTAACAACAAATGGGGGCCCGGTTGCAATAGAAATGAGTATGCTTGTTTTATATAAGCCCTAACGGGAATACCTACTGCCCGTTTTATTGTAAAGTATGTTAGTTCGTGTAGAAACGTTGGATATCTTACCTTCTTTTAACCCCAGGTCGAGGCTGGTCACGTTCGGCAGCGGACCCAACGGACCTGAAAACAAATAATTTATTGATTTTTTTCACTAAAATAATACTCCATATATTGTATTGCTATAACATTAAATAATAATAATAATAATAAATAAATCATTTATTTTCTACATTATGACCTATATACATTACTTAAAGTTAAATTCACTAACACTAAAGTATTAGGTATATGTAACAGTTATGTTGAACCTCTCAGGTGATAAATTACAAAGACGGGAAGTTACTCGTACTTTAGGATTTCACCCAACTTTTACGAGTAACTTCGGAACGAGACCGACCGTTCTGACCATTAACTTTTATCTCCGCCAATCCTTACGGGTGACCGCAGTTTCAAGAAAAATATCAAGGATATTAATGGTTGAAAATAAAATTAGTATTGTCATTGCGAGATATCGTTTTGTAAGAACACGACTGAACTGACTGACGATAGTATCGTCCCTTTTTCTTTCAATTACAGGCGCATTAAAAATGCGCAGATAAAAAGATTTTTCTACCTCGACTAAATAGATCAAATACTAGCTAATGGGTGCCTCAAGAGTCACTGAAACCGGTGCTCAAGTATGAGCACAGTGTTTATTGTAAATGAAAATGGCAGCTGAAAACGTTATACTGTGTTTAGTTCACGCATGTTTTCTGTTCAGAGAAGTATGTATGTATATTCTAGCATTTTCAGAAAAATACAATACAAAAACTTTCATTACTTTGCGAAATATCTACACTGGAGCTTAACCCTTTCATTTTCCTATTTGGAACTTCAAAGTCTCCTTTCATTTAACGATTTCGCTCGCTCACGTGGGAAATTACGCCTAACAATTTCCCCTCAAACCCGCTCCATAGAAATAAACGCACGTAAAAGGTAACGAGAGTACGTAGCTCGGTAAATACCAATCCCTTATTCTGAGGGTTGAAGGTTAGCATTCCGAGGGCTGTTTCTAATTTCCTAAATACTTATCTAAACAGCGAGGCTGCTTTTGTTTACTTTGAATGTTTTCGAAATCCCTTCCAGTTTTAAAAATCAGTCAACATGTCACACTACCGTGCACTGAGTTGTATTCCAAAAGCGAAATAAAGGTAAAGTTTAGTTACTATTAAGTTAGAAATTCATACTTTAAGATTACTATGTTTATAAAATAATACCAACGGGAATCGTGCTAACATACTAATTTAGTTAATACATAGACTAATACGGCTTTATCCTTACAGTGTTATCATTAATTTATTCCGTGTAAGATTGCCCTCCCTGTGGTCGGCTGCAGACGTCTATTACTTTTATGTTTTTGTTTTATATATAATTGAATATCGTATGTTCATGGCGTGGGCCTGTGCCCAGTAGGGGAACAATAAAAGGATTAACGTAAAAAAGGGACAATATTATTATAGCTGTTGATAGCGGCCGGAGGCCCTCATTGGATTGTATCGTTTAAATTGTCTGCCACAGGAACAATAGCAGAGTCCGGATCTTTCGATGCTCCGCCAGTAATGCTCACGAGGCGATGACGTGTGACCGATGGGTGGGCGCGCGCGGCGCGAGGCCTGGGTTGCGGGCTCAGGTGCGCGTGTCGGAGCGTGGCGGTGTCGCGTGTCGACCTCGCCCTCGGCATTGGGCGGGCGGCAATGCTCTGCCAGACTAAACGCTACGCGCAATACGGTGAACTTCTCGATTTGCTTCGATATACATAATCCTAGAGTTCGCTGCACACAAAGTAGGCTTCAGACAACCCGCAGTTACGCTAGGGATCGGTGCCCAACAGTGGGACGTGTACATTGCAGCCACCTCGGCTACTGATTAGAAAACGTTGTGGACACTTTATGATGACATTTGTATAAATGCCCTCTAGGATAACCTGGTAGGATAACATCATGGTAGTCAAAAAAGAGTATAAAAGGCTATCACGGGAAGCTCGCGTCAGAGTTTTCCGTCATGACCTTTTATACTGTATGGCTGTAAACAGAGCCTAAATGGCGCATAAAATATAAAGGAAGGTAAAGTAGGTCTCGGCGTGTGAGGCGTCTGGAGGCATTGACATAACCCCGCGAAGGACAGGCGGCGACCGGCATGTAGGGCGTCGCTTATCATATTGAATAAACAATGACGCAGCCTTTTGCTGACGACACTTAACCTCTATAGCAGAATTTATTGTCCTTTCAATGTATATAATTATGACGTTCGTTAAGTATAATTGTAAGGTAATTCTTTTCTTTATATTATGTCGGTACAATTCCTGAAACGAAATTAAATGCCTATTATGGTAAGCGGACAGATACATAATCTATACTTAATAAGCTGAAGAGTTTGTTTGATTGTTTGAACGCGCTAATCTCAGAAAATGTTGGTCCGATTTAAAAAATTCTTTCAGTGTTGGATAGCTCATTTATCGAGGAAGACTACGCTATATAACATCACGCTAAGGTGAATAGGAGATGAGCAGATATAAAAAATATTGCGACAACGGCAAAATTTAGAGCTTTCCTTGCGTGCGCTAAGTAAACGGTGAAAGTTGCTCAAAAACCATGTACTACAAAATTGTATTCCTCTGAAAGTTCTAAATAAAAGTCCGCGACAGTATATGTCCAGTTTTTAACGCTAACCCACTATAACCATTTTTATGGTTAACAAAATAGTTCTTAAACAATACATTATTTGCGAAGGAGTTTTAATAAACATGATATTAATCCTTATTCAAATGAATAAGTTATTTATAACCGACACTTATTTTTGAACATAATCGCCCTTGACAGTATTTCATTTCAACCAATATATAAAGACTAGCTTT
>DWQT01000574.1:0-21388 GCA_018244895.1 Myscelus amystis hages | reverse complement strand
TAGCCTATGTGTTATTCTGGGTCTTCAGCTACCTACATACCAAATTTCATCGTAATCGGTTCAGTGGTATTTGCGTGTAAGAGTAACAATCATCCATACATACTTACAAATTTATAATATTAGTAGGATTACGAAAAAAATGCAACCGGGAATTAAATAATGTTTAGTTATTCTCCTTTCTCTTATCGTATTTCTAACGTCTGTCGGTGGTTGCAATAGCTTTCATGGGGGATGTCTACTATGCAACCCCTCAATCCTCAACGTTGCGGCGGAAACTTTAAGTCAGAAATAGACGACACACCTAGCCAACCCCGGCGGGTGGTTTTCCATTAAGAATTCTGCCCTTTTCTAAAATAGTTGAAAAGCTGGTTTAGAAAAGTTATTGAGATTAGCCAAATACTACACTTAAAGAGCGTGTTAAATAAAGAGTGCGTGAAATATTTTTGTCGATTGTTTTTAAGAGAAAAATTACAATAGTATTTTTTTAACAAATTACTGTTAATTTGATCTAGATTATTCCATTCGTATTTATTCCTTATTTTTTTTTTATCGCTCATATTTTTAATTCTTTTCTCTGAACCTTCTAATCAAAACTAAATGATTATTCACATAAATAGTCGAGCATGTCGTCCATCGTGATTTATCTTAGCTTGCTTTATAGCGAATATGTATGTTTTGGAACAAATAAATATTATTACAGTATTGAAAAAAATGTTGACCCTCTCTTCGACCACATGACCTAGTTAACAAAAAGCAGACCGACGCCTAGTCCCTGCTATGGACCGAACACGTATGTATATACGTAAATAAATAATTTCGAGATCAAATTACCAGAACCTAGCTTTTATACTTATGAAAAGCATCAACAATCATATTATTATATAAGTTACGACTGAGTAAAGCTTCATTCCCCGGGAGGGGCTGGGAATGTCACGAATTATAGAATCCAAGGGCTGCTTGCGTAACCTCCAATTACAAGCCTAAAAGAGATATCCAGAAATATATACTAATGTTTGTAATGACATGAATTGTCGTATCATCGGCTTTTTACTACATACATATATTTTGAACGACCATAATTGCTACGTACATATAAGTTTTATTATCATTGATATGTGAAATGTTACGAAAATGGATTTATACTAATTGTAACGTAACTTGTACAGTATTGGCTTAATTTAATTTAAATATCACACACCTGTCTCAGTTGATTCATATCGAGCGAGGTGAATAGTGGAGATCTAGTGTCAATTTGTAAGATATGTTGAGTTAAGGATTAGCGGTCAAACCAACTAGCTTTTAAACTAAGTTTTAAAGCCTGTCGAGAACCTTCAATTCGTTTTATCGTTTATTTTGTAACGATAACCGCCATGGGGGCGTCTGCTTCGTCCTCGCCGAAGGTAGGAAACTTTTAATGTAATGCCACAACCGCGCCTCGATAGGAGCTTGTGCTTTTTTTTTCAACCCTTTTTTTATCGTTGTACCGCTCCACACGAGTCTCCTGTCTTAGTAAATATTTTTAGAAACTGTGCGCTCAGTGCAACTTAGTTTAGAACGTGTTATTGGAATATATGGAATTTATGGTGTTTTTGATTGTGAATTGTTCCAATGAAAATAAGCTGGTGGAATAGGAAGATATCTAATCACAAATTTAAAAAAAATTATGGAGCTTACATTGTTTTTAATGCTACTACTGAAACAGAAAAGGAAAACAGACTAGGTCGACCTTAAATCAGTTGAAAACAGATCAGGAAATCATGATCCCAAGAAATGGACCTATATATTGTATAACGATTTTTCCTAAGAATGCTATATACTTAGTGCTCTGTAGTAATTACTTTATATTGATAGTTGAAAATGTCCGCTCTACTGTCTAAAGGAAGCCTTGTATAAAAGGTTGGTAGATGGTTTGAGGCCCAATAGATTGAGAGTGTCTAGACACATAACTAGAGTTACACGACTGAATAAAGAGAATGGATCGCCGAAGATGAAATAGGCCTATGTAAGCTTCGTCTGTGGCTGTTGTCAAATAAATGTAAATATGTAGAAATTTCGTATAACGTATTACACGTTTCGCTTATAATAATAAAATTTTTTGTGAACTCAAATGCCGGACAAAAGGAAAAAAAATGCCTCGGCAATGATATTCTAGCATTACAACTGAACGTACCTCAATTATTTAAATCCATTTCTTTAATTAAAGTTATGTTGATCAAAGAAATGAATTTAAATTTGATAGGTAGATTAATGTGACATAACAGAAAGAAACGTCAAAACTAAGTGGCAGTGTTATAAGATTTGTAATGTTTAAAATGTTATCGTTATTTCTATGAAAAATTTAAGTGGCTACATAGCCATGGTAATTACATAATTACTAGAATACAACACATTAGCAATTTTAGCCGGATATAGTTAGAGCTTAGAGCTTAGAGCTTTCCGTAACCGAGTTTATTGCATTGACTGCTATAAGAGCTTGTGTCTGTATACATACGAGTGTCTACTACTTCTCAGTGTAACATATACGTTACCAAGTCGGGCCGGCACGCATACAATTAACTAATTTAATAGGTGTGTCAGGGGCGTACCTCGGGCTGACATTGGCTTGAACACGATAACTCGTCTGCAGTGCTTGCCGATATAAAATAATATTCCTTCGGGCTGTGTTACTAATAATTTTTTTGGATCCAAAAACCTAATAAATCCTTTTCTAACCCGTAAATATTGATTAGATTCCTATGCGAGAGAGGATAATATTAAAAAGTTGTCGCATCCAACCAAACAGTACCTTCGTAGCTAATCAGTTCTCATCTGCAATATTTTGTTTTGCTGTGTTATAAGGTGATATTGATATGCTATCTCATACGTATCAATCGTTACTGGTACTTATGACCGAGCGTGACGCAATATGAAAGATCACACGAGATGTACTAATTTCAAAATAAGATAAATAAAAGATATTTCATATACAGAGTGAATCGTACGTTCAACCCGAACTAAAATTCCTTCTCGTCGGCAACGGTCTAACAGGAGCAATTTTAGAAAATCCCAGTCGGAAGACCCGGTTCGACCACTCTGCAGGGAGCGGCACCACCCTTACCACCCACCCCCTACTTTCACTCTCTTGTGCGTTGGGATCTCGACCCTACTACGTCTATGAAAAACTGTTACCGCCTAGGCTCGTGCAAGCAGTTACGAATCCAATGCGGTAGTGTTAAGTACGAATTTCGAGTACCATAAAGATAACGAGGCCGAGAGCGGTTGGAGCGATGCGTCTAGGGTGTTCTAAGTCCTTATATTACGGTACGGAATTATGTGACATTGTGTGTATACGATAAGGGCTATATTCGTGTACCGACCGTCTCGTACGTTTTCACGCAACGAACACTGCTGGTGAAGACAACACCGGACGAACGCCGGATCCCTCGTCAGCGGGCACGCTAACATCGTCTCGCATCGCTAACATATTTTCATATAGTCTAGCGAGGTAAGCGACAATAAAACTGTCTTTTTCACAGTGTACATTTGCGGCGAATTCTGAAGTCGCACATACGCGTCGATTGTAATACGTCATTGAAACAAACAATGTTACGGCTGTAGAAATGTATAAGAGTTAACAAGTTTATATAAGTAAGTCACGTTTCAAGTTACAATCCTATAACCGGACACAGTACGGTGGCGGGTAAAATACGGTGTAAAAAGGATAAACGAAGCTTTTTTCAAAGTTATCATTACATGACAAAAAGTTTAATACATTTTTAAGCAAAGAGACGATTAGTAGAATATTGTTTTAGAAGTATTCGATGCCTAATGCAGGTCGTTGGCAGCCACCGCTGCGCCTACCTACTTTACAAACTACCTACCGAAAGACGTTTGGTAAGACGCCAAGGACGTTAAACAGCAGTCAAAAGCTGCTATATCTGCAGTAAGACTGCAATAGTCTAGAACGAACGACCACGTAGGTGTCGGTATCTTATATACCTATTGTAAATAGGAACGACGCAAGAGCAGAGCAAAGACAGAGCAGAGCCGAGGTCGGGCGCGCCCGCGTCGTCGTCCGAGCGCCCGCGCCGACCCTACGCCGCATGCGATAAGGCGCACATCGCCGCGCTCGCTCGCTGACCTCACCGCACCGACAAATAATAAATATGTAACACTGATAAAGCCGCAGAAGCATTGACCGGTAAGTATTTAGGGATTCTCGTTTGGCAAACGTTCGACGGGTCATCGCGCCGAAACTCCGTTGGAGGCCGGGACGTACGAGGTGGAAGACGCCGGCTCGGGCGACCACCGGCTATTTCTGGTGGCCCGCCGGCGACCATCGGCCGACGCGAAATATTCGGCGAAACCGGCGCCGGCTCGCCGACCGCGCGGTCCGTCCCCGAGGAAACGCAAAGCGAAGAAATAATGTGAAGGTCGAGTGCGATACGTACCTGTGCGCGGGCGGAGGTGGTGCCGCACGTCTCGAACAACACTCGTGTCGGGTAGCGCGCGGCTGACTGGCGAGGCGCGAGGCGGCGAGGCGGGCAGCACCGGGCGTCGCCGCGGCAGCAGCGGCCCGCGCCCGCACCCCGCGCCCGCCGCTGCATTCCGTGCGTGCGCCCGCCGCCGTCGGGAGAGGCGCCGCTCGCCGCTTCCTCCGACGTCAGCACGTCGGCGGCGGCTGCGAGCCGGGCCCCCGTGTCGTTCACGCGGCGCGCTCTGCTCTGCCCGCCGTCGCAACATCTTCACGGGCCGCACCGGTGTGGTGTTTTACCATGTCGCGAGTTCTACGTAGCCAGAGGAAGAGCTCGTAAACATTTTATTGGCTTCTCCAGGGTTGTTTAGCCTGCCTGCTACAAAGCCTACAAAACTTCCTATACAGTTCCAAGGATACGTGTAAAAGAAGTTGAATGTCTGACAAAAATGTTATAAAAGGTCAAGTACTGCAAATTGAACACATATATTATTGTTAGTTAGACACTATAATCAAATACAAATATAAGCACGCTATATCGATGTTACCACTTTATCATTCAAAATATCCGTGAGCCACAACCTCAAAGCTCCTCAAATCTTAATAAAGTGTACTTGATATTGCAATATTATTATACGGGTCTCTTTTGTATGTAATTGTCTTTGAGTATACATATAAACATATACAAACTTATCATATTATCTAATAATAATATCAATATAATAATGATATTGTTTATATTTGCATAAGTAATGCATGTTTTTTCGTTTCTTCTTATAGGGGAGGGAGACGCGACCGCCGGTATGCAAAACATTACGCATTTAGATAATAATGATCATAATAATATGTCGCGACACGCCTATCTGGTGCTAAACTGGGCAGAGTAGTGTGGTGGCCGGATAACCTATAAACTACATACATACAATATAAAACTAATATAGACATTTTTACTACACCTGAACCGAACAAATATGCACTTCACACCAATGTTTGTCCTGGGTGGAATCGAATCCGCGACCTCCGATTATGAAGTCAGCACTAACCGCTCGACCAAGAGGCCGGTTAATGTACAAGAGTTTAGCAGCGGTCGGGTATTTAATTGCCTAATATCGTATTAAATTGCCGTATTCGGTATTGACCAAATAGGTCAGATGCTGAGATACTAAAAGAGTGATGAATATGGAAAAAAAACGCCAGGTTTATAAGGATAGAGATATTTGGCAGTGCTTTTTACCTGCCCCGTTGGGCACCAGGCGGCATGATGTAGTGATAAAAATATTATTATTATCGTATCATATGTTTAACTTAAATAAGCGTATTAAAAAGACATGTGATCATGAATCAGGAAATGTTTAGCTTTAAATTATTTTTCAATTATGTATCATCAAGTATGTAGGTGGTTGGTATTGGCGAAGGAATGTCCAGTAAGAAGAATAGGTCGATATCATAGAATGCTTAGTTTAGGTAGATATAACAGCATTTTTATTGAATAATTGTTTATTATCCTTTATTGAACCTTAGCGAGTTGAATTGAATATTACATTGCGGTGCAAAGGCGGGTAAAATGCCAAATAGTAGTTATTACCAGCCGATCTCAGGGTTGTGCAGAAATGTCGAAAGCGGTACAGAAGATTTTATTTCACGGAAAGACTGGCCGCACTGATATATAGTGGTAAATATATTTATGCGAAGTTAAATTCTTTATTTGATATTTCCATTTCCGTTTAATAACTGTTTTGTCATTAGATGGAATAAAAGGAATTAAGAGATCCCAAACCCAACCTACTGTTTCCAAATATGGTGCACATGTATTGTTTTCAGCTTGTGCTTGAAAAAATGTCCATGACTGCAATATTCGGAAATATTTAGTCACTCAGTCACTAATGTACCTTTATCTCGTTAATATCAACCGGACTTTACTATTAACAATGGTTTCTCCGTCACTAGGGTAGCGTTGGATCTTTTTATTGTCCTAGTGACGTTATTTACGCATAAATGTCAAACTAGGGTGATCCATGTTTAATACGCCCTAAAGGAGACAAGGAAAGGCTCTCGATGACGTTACATCGATTTAGTATTTTCAGTGCCATTTTTGTAAGTCTGTGTTTGTATTAGTCTTAAGGATGCTGTCGTTTAAATCGCCAGACATATAAATTATTAATAGATCTCATTGCTTTGACCCAATTGAACAGATATACGTACAAAATTTTAAGATTTCCCTCGATTTCCATGGGAGTCCATAATCATATTGTGATTCGGTGACAACGGGGCTACAACGAGAGTCTACCTTTTTGAATAAAGAACAATCTATCAAACTCGGTCCATTATTGACGAAAAAATAGGTATTTATAATATAAAATAGGTTCAGACGAGTTTAATATAACCTTCTCCTTTTTGTCGTCGATTAAACCAGTAAATTGGATCAGAGGATGCGATCTTACCTTTTCAATCTGAACTGCATCCTAATAAAGCAAACAGCTGCGACTTTGTCGGGGTTTACATCAATTTTCCATTTCCTAAAGGAAGCGCCGGGGCCTCGGTTGCGGGTGGGAGTTGTTAGAACAATATTCTTGCTTGTGGTAGGTGGTTATAGTAGGTATACAGCGGTGACAGTCGCTTACAGGGCAAGTTGCACATTGCACTGCTTTGGAATGTCGCTGGTGTGAAGCTAGTATAGTAACGGGGATTCATATTAATAGTTATACATTACTCACATACTTATATCACCACGATAAGCTGTTTGGTTTGGTACCACAAAAATAATACCTCTCTTACAGACTGATGAGCAGTAGTAATGGAGAATCTCCAGTAACTTTTATCAGTGGTGGAAATTAATTATTTATAACGTTAATTTTATTTATAAGGACGTGAAAACACCTAAAAATCTGATCTCAATTATGTGTAAAATTACACACAGTATAAAAATAATTGCTATGGAATAAAGCGCCATCTATTATTGGGGTTTGCTATCCATAACTGAAGAGCGCCACCTAGTCGTTATGAATATTACTGAAGGAAAATAAATTCACTGAAACTGTTAAAATTCCTCTATGGCATTATGTACTTACGTGTGCTTGAACTGTATGTGGGAACCCTATCGGGCGTCTAGAAAAAGGTCCGATAAGACACTGCATATTAAATAGTTTATTCGCGAAACTTACAATGAACATTTGCACTTAGATTCTATACAAATTTTAAAATAATCACGATACGGATCGAGATAATAACAGTTACAGGAAATACGTTAAGTGTCTCAAGGCGCGGGGATAGTAAACAAAGCGAGCGTTCGTTATTTTCTTCGAGTCCGTTGTACTCGTAGTTGCGGTTTTATACCGTGCGCGCCGGCCGAGGGGCCTGAGGCGCGGGAGTTTGCAGGATCGGTCAGCGAGGTGCGAAATGACCAAATAAGGCGAGCCCTACACGGACTGTTTCAAGCAGTTAAAACCGACTGCTAACTGCTTGAGGCCGCGATCGCGCGGTGAATTATAGTCATTCATTGGCTGCCGTACACACGACTGCTCGAGCCGCATGCATCGCTCCGAGGTGTGAAATGACCAAATAAGGTCTTGTTGACGGCCGATGCCGCAAATACTCATCACGGCTTGCGAAACAATAGTCTCCGCGCGCGGGTTTGCTCGCGAATTTATTTTAAGATTTATTTAAGTATGCGAAAACTACGAAAATATTAAGGCCAATTTATGTTACCTATATGTCGTGTAAGGTTTCTACATGCATAAAGCTTTGGTGTATTAAAAAATTAAGAATAGTGTCAATGTAAATTATCCTAAAGTACAATAATTTGATAACAATAACCTGTTACCAAATTACTATACTTGTACCGGAATCCACAAATCTGATAATTTTGTAGCATTATGTTCTGTAATACATATTAAATTAAGAACATGAAGCATAATTTTAGATCAATAAAAGTCTGGTAAATCTTTTTTCATCTGGTAAATCTTTTTTCATATTTTCGTTATTTAAAATTCGAAATAAGAATGTGGTATTTTTGCTTCCTACATAGATAACAGAGCGCTATAAAAAAACAAGATCATGTACGCCTACCACTATTGCCTTAGCAAAAACAAAATAAATTTTTCTGCAATGAAAATTATGCAATATAAAATGAATCTTTAAAAAACCAATGATTTTACAGATACAGATTCTCACTGATCAACATGTTGTGGACAAGTGACTTTTAATTTTAATATTTTATTTTTATTTTTGTGAAGTACCTATGATGAGTTGTTAAGAATTTCACTTACAGATGCTGAGAATATTTGCTCGCTCAAACCGTTTAACCGTTCTTTTTTGACGTATCTAAGTCTGCTGATCGCGCGGAATTTAACTGTTTACAAACTGTTGTGGGGTATTACAACAAATACAATATTCTTTTTATTAACTTGTTAAGAATAATAATTTAAGTTTATGCAAACATTTTACCAAGATGAATGTGAGAGTGACATCATTTACGAATCCTTTTTCGTTTTATTGCATAATAGAAGAGTCTTCCAGAGATGTTACTTTATTCAAAAACAATGGCGATACAGGTCATAATGCAATAAACAAATCGGTATCTGATGTGAACCATGGTCAGGTAAAGTACCTAAAGTGCTTAATTAGTAAGTAATAAAATGTATTACGTGCCTAGTTTTTAAGGTTCAAAGTTTCCAAAATAGTTTGTTTTCTTTAAGAATCTAAGCTTATCTTCCCATTAAGACTTACTTTACTTTGCCAATAAGTATTTTTTAAAGTAAGTAGTTATAAATGTCACAATCTTTACAATTTCTTGAGTTTCATCTGTTGCAACTTTAGAAATAAACTAATATCGCTTAAAAATAATTGATTAAAAAACGCTTGTTGCTCGGTACACCACATCATTTAATGAACATAGCATTTTTGTGATATAAACCATGAATTTCTCTCTGATTTCAATTTAATTGTAACCATTTTTGTAGTAAACCTGTCACATCACCAACAGTGTGTGCAACATCATGCTTTCAAACAGTGCCCAATAGTTTTAAAAATTTCACAATAATGTCCAGTGTTAATATAATTGAAATAACATTTCATTCCAGTATGTTGCAGTAATGTGGAGAAACAGATGGAACCGTGGTGTGATAACAATGGAGTCACGGTTTCTGATCTGGCTGGTCGACTACGGCTTTTATATACAACCTGATGATAAAATGGTTTACATAGACCTCCCATTGGAGTATAGAAAACTGCCAACGAAAATATTTGAAGCCAGTGTGCATGGCATCTCTCCTGTGGATAAGGTTTGCAAGACTCAAATCTGAATAGATTTACTATGAAATAGTGAGATGCTAAGCTGGTTGTGCTACTTCTATTACTTTATCCAAACTATTGTTTCTTTCTCCACTTCCTCCTTCTTGAAAAAGAAATGTCACATGGAGTAAATCAGCATAGACTACAGCTATAATCATAACTTGAAAATAACAAATGTAGTATTAAATTCCTGCGTTGACTTGATGAAGCGTGTAGTACTGAGTAATTAAATATACAGTTTAAGAATAAGTTATTAATAATTTTGTCTATATTTACAGTACATCAATAATGATTGTCTAATTGAGAATAAAATATCAGTGACATGGAACAAAGGTGCAGTGGAGAAATGCCAGGGACTATTGAAATCTGCATTAACAACATATTTAGTTCCTCTTGCACTGATTTCTACCAAGTGCAATGATGTTGTAAGTACTGCTTATGTTTGGAATTATGCCTTCTTACTGTAAAGTTCCTATATAACAACATTTAACTACTATACATGTTGTTTGGTTCACCTTTACTAATATAAAACATGTAGATAAGTGAATTAGACTTGTTTCATTTTGTGCTATGTTATGTTATTATTCAACTATGTATCGAAAGTTTCAGATATGTGGTCACCAAGATTTGTTTAAGTAGATTGCTGTTGTAGAAATTAGTATTGATTTCAAAATGTTACATATAATTAATTATAAATAAGGTCCTAATTATGGACTGATTTTCAAGCAATTTGCAATTTTATTTTTCATTAAAAATGTCGTAATTTATAATTCAATGGATCTTTTGTCTTTTTGTTTACCAGACAGATGATTCACTACATTAAAATCATTAGGAAAGAATTAAGGTCTAGAACAATCAATTGTAGTAAAACATTGTTGCAGATACTGGGAGATCTTTACCTAGAGATGCCAGGAAAAAAGATTGTTAATATTATTGATGAACTAGAACTATGGCCAATTTTTCTGGAAAAAAACAAGGAGAGCTATATTGAAAGTAAATATAATTTCTTAATAGACATATGTAATGTTTGCTGTGTTTTTCAACTCTTCCCATATTTCAGATTTATCGAAATACTACATAACTCGCCGTAAACATCGTGCGTGCATTTTGAAACCATATTTCGCGGTAAACAAGTTGCCAACTGTGTCCCTGCAGATGTCGCTACAAGAGTATTCGAATCTTGTGAAAAACCAGTTGGAATCCTCGCAGTTGTTCGAGTTCGACGGAGAGTCGGAAGATGGCGCCAGCGTCTTTGAAACTACAATTGGGCACAAGAAAAATAAAGATGCATACAGGTTGACAGCGGCCGAAATGGAGAAATATTCCAAGCTGTATATCACGATTCACGGCCATGATTATAACGTGTTAAATGTTTTGGTGAACAAAGCACGGGATTTAAAGATGTGTGAACGTTATAAAGATCATGACCTCAAATCTATTGGACGGGGGGTTTGTGGTAGGTTGTCGTTTCGTTAAAACTCTATTGGTATACTAAATTATACCTACAGTTTGCTGTACTGATAGTTCATAAATTATGTTTATTTTTCTATTTTCTGCCGAAGTGAATGAAGAGTGGTGATGATTTTTTATATAACTGAAAGTTTAAACGTCACCACCTGAGATATATTTTAAGACATCTTTTCACTTTGTCTACTTCGATTTTTATTTGATTAAGGTATATTTTCGTTCGATGAACAGTGTTTGTTGTCTGTGAATATTTTACTTTTAGTGGTATTAATAACTTGTTGTTCCTATATTTTGTATGATTGCCGCTAGATGGCATTGCTTTTGTTTCGTTATCTTTTTGTGTTTGTTACGTTTTTTAGAGGTCTGTTAACATAGGATATCATACTCGTCCAGCTTATGTCCAACGATTCTGTAGCCAATTACTCTCTAAAATGGTTTTTGTACCATCGTAAGTATTTTGGAAGCAGCTAGTAAATGTAAGTAGTAAGCTTACGGTAGTTGGGATCACCAGTGTTATTTATACAGATATTTTGTTATGGTTTTGCTAGGGGTATGCGGTATTTTTTTTTTAACTTTTAAACCTCGCCCAACCATGAATACCCATGCTGTGACGGACTTTAGATAGTTTTCCACTATATTTACGTGTGGGGTGTACTGATTACCTGTTAATTGTAGTGTTATTAGTTATTTAAGAAAAGGAATCTTTGTCTTTTGTTGCTTTGAAAAATATATTTTTTTTATATCATTTGAAGAGAGTTTTGATTGACGACGCCATTATTGTACATCGTGGTAATATTTCAAATGAAACTCGGTCATTTAAAAAGGTTTTATTTTATTTTTATATACAAATAGAAATTCTTCCCTTAGGTAAATTATCTTAGTTAACTTAATTATATCTTATTGCTATGCTGTACATTAGTTGTACGTTGGATGAAGGGCAGTGCATGAGGAAGAGATCGTTACATACCGAGGATGCGGCAAGTCCGGAAGCGACGTGCCGCGTTGCTATAAATACGGTGACAGTTGCCATATGAAAAAGTGGAGTGCACTTTTTGTTCGGTGCTCGCAGGAAAATATTAGGTAAACATTCACGTAGGTTACAATATTAGTATTGACAGCGGAGTTATATATTACGTTCAAATGTTAGCGGACAGGAAACGATCTAGACCGTTATAAAAGAGAAACTATGGTTGATTTAAATAAATATTCTCCCGTCGTTACTGGCACCGTCCTCTATCGTCGCGTGTTAGCGGAGAGATGTGGCGTTGGGTCGGATCACAGCCGCAGGCCGGGGTTGGTGCTGGCCACGTAGTTGAGGAGCTCCTCGGAGTCCTCGCACACGACCGGCTTCTCGTGGTAGCAGGCCACATCGTGCCACGCGATGCCGTCGTTGTACACGTTGTTGAGGACGCTCAGGCAGGACTCCGAGGTGCCGTTGATCTCGAACTCGGCGTTGTCGGGCTGCCGCTGCTTCTTGTGGCCGGTCGTCGACCACGGGTTGTAGCCCCAGCCGTTGGGGATCTGGAAACGCGTGAAACACATGTTACACTCGATAGCATTGCTACATGCCACTAAGTATTGGAAGAAAAAAGAAAGAAAGAAAGAAACACTTTATCCATAGTTAAACGACAGCACATTAAAATTTAAAAAAAAGTAATAAAACAAAAAAAAAATTGAAGTTTAACATTTAAAAAATAAGAACAAAAAGAAAAAATACAATTAAACAAGATAACAAACAAAAAGAATATATGTAGCGAAGATAATAATAAAAATAATATTAACAATACAAAATAAAAACAGCTAAAAAAGTCTGTGCTGCACGCGGAAATACGAAACGGAGCGAACTCAGCTGGTGCCGTATTGTTACTTCAATTATTGGGTTACTTATACATTAATACTGGCATGCAAGTCAACAAGTGGAGTACTATATATAAAGGATAATATTATGAGGCATGCATAAAACATATTAATACTGTCGGACTGTCTGTCTAGGTGAAGCAATGAATAAAACACCATATCTTGAGTCTCTGTTCATAGTTCACGGAAAATATGAACGCGTGATGCAATGCGGCGGTTACACGGTGGCAATTGTAAATATATTTTATCTTTTCTGTTCCAAGTTGTAACAAGTACATTCTCATCTCGTTTTCTGTGGGTAATGTTATGTAATATGCAAATTTGTTGGTGGGCACTGTGGAGTTGGAGGCTGTCTTCAATGCACGAGTCTAACGCAGTAGCATGTCACAGTTTAGATAAAAACATTCAATTTAAAGCACATAAAACATTAACATTTTTACAAAATTGTACATTTAATCATTTTTTAAAATATCACTGTACGTAATGTATTAAGCAATCAGTTTGTGAAAAGTAATGCTAACCTGGTTGGTAGGCGACATCTTTTCCCTGTTAGCGGACCAGAACCAGCCGAAGACGTTCTTGGGCTCCAGGTCTCTGCGCGACTCGCATCCTTTGAAGTCGCAAAGACGTCCAGAAGTCCAGATGTAGGGAACATCGTCTGTAAAACATATGCAGCGGTCAAACAAACGATTACAACAGAGTTGTGTCAGTGTGTTGGCTAATTCCATCGTGTACTGAATTACAATAGCCCTTCCCACACTTCTATTGCAGCGTTTAAAAACCTGCGTAGTGTCGCCAGTATAGCTTAGCAATGTCGAATTCTTCCGCGATATCTGATCATGTAAAAAGTTACGTCGGCAGATAATGTAAAGTATTTAAGTTGGTAAACTTTCCCGCCACAGGTCAAGACCTCAAGACTACTTGGCAAGTTATCGTTCCGAAACAGACAAATGTAGTTTAGTGATAACAATTGTATCAAATAAATTTTAACAAATTTTAGCCTTAATGATTGTACAATATGTATTGCAAATTTATACGATTAATTTCAAGATATTCTTTAATCATTGTTATCAATTCCAGTTAGTGTTTATCTTCATAATAATATGACACACTAGGACACAGTAGACACACAATTTTTGTACACTACTTACTCTGTTGGATAAGCTTAAATATCAAGTTATTTTCCTCTTGAGTTTCCATTGATACGAGATCCATGCAATATTCCCTGCAGATGTTACGGCCGTCCAACCAGTCGAATTTCTTGTTAGCTAGCGCGGGCACATGTCCGGTGTAGAAGTAATTGTGACCGCGATAGAAGAACTCTTTTGGTCCTGCAAACGAAATGCACGTGTTTGTATACAAGATACGTATCAGCATCTTCGCTAACGGAGTTGACAATTGGCATTATAAAATACAAGGCTAGATAATCTGACCTCACGTAACAGAGGCAAGGCACGAATAAATATCTGAATAACAATTCACACGACACTAAACGAAGACAAACTGGGTGTTGTTAGTGCACAGTTAATAAACGATCGCCGACCTACAGCCGGCAAGCCGTATCCCCATGGCGGAGCTACCACGGTCGCGACATTGACGCCATTAGCCGAATTGACGATCACGCACATTTGTGTCTCCGTCTGATGGCGTGTCGTAACATTGCAACGGAACATGTTTTTTTTTTATATAACTGCATTGGCGACCTTTCCGTATTGTGCAATATAGGATGGTGGAGACTTCGACGCCCGGCCATAATGTATAATAACAAGAAATTATCAAACTATTCAACTTTATTTATGCAAACGGATTCACATGTATGACATTCCCGGTGACTCGCCGTCCTCGTTTATTACGTAACGCGTTCACCCACAAATGCTGTTTACAAATTCGTTTCAAACAAAACATTCACGCCTAGATACTCCGCACTCCCACTTCGAACCATAAAACGCAAAAATTATGTTAATTTTAGTTTAATCGAAACATTACCAAGTTTATGGTAACAGACATTACTTTGTGCGATTCTATTGTTCCAAAATTCAACATTGTTTTGTAATACTGCTTGATCAAATTGTATGCATGTGAGATATCCTAATCCTAGGATAATTAAATATAATATAACCTTAAAGAGGTAATACACCTTTGTCCTAAGAAATGTGTCGCATCTCTCTCCATCTTCATCGAAATTTCAAATCGTGGTCATTAAAAATAAATCGTACTCAATGGTGCGGAAAAACATTATAGTTACATGTAAAAAACCACGCAAAACATGCCGGCTGGCTCCTTCAGAGCGTTTTAATATTTTATGTAAATATGTATGTATGTGATGAATGTCATTACGGAGACGGACTTGGTAAGCATAACATTCCATTACAGACTGATGCGTCTATCATGCGCCAAAGTGGGCCAAGGATTGGTACCGGATGCGCTTTTTATATCAAAGTAATACTATACTGACTCTGCAGTAAATGAACACTTAAGTTTACTACGGTATAATAATTATGTAGTAGGTATATATTCGTACATAAGAACTTGATGTTTAAAACTATTATTCGCTGTTATTAGCGATATATATTTTTTTCTTTATTACAGTGTTAGTGTGAAAATAATTCTTTCGAGTTATTCTAAAAACATGTAGCTGTAATTATTGTAAAGTGCACGAGTGTCAGAATTATTGTTTTTGCATTGTTATGCCTGTGACTCTGGTGTTCAGTTGAAGTGGTAAGGGGCTGGCCACATCTGCGAAAGTTCCGTGAGACGATAGAGTCAACGATTTTTAAAGTGGAGATTGCGTTTAAGAAAATTTAACGTGGGGCTAAATGACGAGACCTGAAGATGGGGCTTAATCGCCTTGGGAGAGCTCTGGGTCCAGCAATAGACTGATGGTTGGTGATGATAATATTGAACCATATCCAAAATCTTGTGACTAAATATATATGTAAACCAATTTTTTTGTAACAAATCATTTATTGCCTTGAAATCTTAGTTCGGTGATTGTATGATGTATTAAGATTCTCCGAGCAGATAAAATTATCGCCATCACGACCTTGTGCGATGACGGACAGACTAATGTGCGATTGTATAATAGTACTCAAGAATGTAACATCAACAATGGGGTCTGTCTGTTTGTATGTATCTCTTACATCGATAGTAGGCCACGTTTTGTCTCACGCCTCAGACTCAGCTGTCCCAACCTTCACATCGTTCTTTAATTTGTTTGAGCGTAGTTAACAGATTTTGATTACTTTTGTTCTTAGCTTCAGTTAAAAGACTATCTGCACGTACAAGAGAGATTGCAGTTATCAAGATCAAATATTAATTGGTTATTAAAGAATGGTTACGTATCAAATTTCAATCAAAACTTTTCGATATTTTTCTCATCTATACCATTCCGTTCCTAAATACTCGGTTTATGCCAAAGGCTAACATAATATTTGATTGGAATATTTTACGATATTCGTGTAAAGCCTGTTTTGTAATACTAAGAGACCAATAAATCTAATTTTGACTAGTTCATGAATGATTACAAATAAGAGAATGCATTGCATCAGGAAGCATGCATTGTTATCACCGCAGACATTCAAAGTTGAAGTCACTTCATACATATGTCCATATACCCGTATTGTTTGATAAATATCAAACATTATACCGCATTTAATGGGCATAATTCTTACAAATTTCAATTATCACATATCTTAGATTGGCATTTCGTAGGAATCCAGACCGATTTAAGATTAAGAACAGATCCCGGCGGGGAGTTACATCAGTTTGCTACTACAAAAATAACAAGTTGGAAAAGACAATAAGATTTAACTCTTAAGCAACATTCAACAAAAGGCCAGCAACAGATAAAATCTGCTAAGTTTTAACGGCACTATATTATAATGTTTCTAATGGAGCGTTATCAACAGATATACGTGATGTATTGGTTATTACTGGCACAGGTGTATTACATTATGACATAGATAGATGTTTGAGTCTTGAAAGGTAGCGTGGTGTGTTTGCCTACCAAACAAAAGAGTTGCAACATTGGGGCGGCGCACCATTCAGAGGGCGCTATGGTTCGCAGTTGCCACATTTTGAAAGCTCCATCTCTGCAGATTAAGACAACCTTAGCTGATGAAATAATGACATGCACATCAATGGTGATGATTGGTCGTTAATAATGTAACCGAGCTTTGAATGTATACAATAAACGTGCGAAATAGACTGTTCGTGGACATATTATAAGCCGCTGGTATAACAATTTTATTAAGAAATCTTTTGTGTTGAACAGAATGTAGGTACATACTGATATTACAGTTCGTATTTAGATGTCCGTTTATTTATTTACGTCTATCGATATATTAATTAATAATAAAGTTCTATTTTGTACATGAAATGTCGCTAAACAATTTCCACTGTGGTGTCGATATAAAAATGGAAAGGTTTTCGGAATTATTCGAATAGGATAGTCGCGGCGGAATCTTCAGAACACGATAATGAGACTCATTAAGCGCAATAAAACCGGTATTGACCGTGTGAGGAACGTGTTTCAAGTGACCCGTCGATGGCTGACGTCGTCCCGTGACCAGCGGCCGTGGAGCGTCGCCTGAGGTCACGTGGACTCATCGGAAACTTATCGAACGCCCATTAAAATTCTTTGACAACTATTGATAGGTTAATTAACAGTGTTCAATATATACCTTTATTGATAGTCGATATTCATTATTTTCCTAACATATATCGCAAAATTATTGAAGCGTTTGTAAATGGAACCAATCGATTGAACGGTCACTCATCGCAACTATTTTCGTAACGATGTATTTTGTTTGTTGCAGAAGTTGCACTGATAGCACAAAGACTAAGGAGAATAACGAGAATTGAATGTTTTCATCATACAACCATACCTATCTTCGATAGTGGTAGGTTCTTTCGTACTTTGTACCGTCACCGAAGTCATCACCCAGGCTCGTCTACATCAGGTATTCTTTACCTGGTCTTCGTCTCACATTCGTTTTAGCGAAAAAGCTTTCGGAACTTCTTGCGTTGATTGGCGATGTTACGAGACGGGTATCCACATCGTCGGTACTACGGTTTTTAATTTTCGCCAATCTTTTCCCCAGCAATTAAAAAAAATCTAAACGTTCTCGTATTTAAAACGTATATTATTAATGTATACTAATTTGAAGATGTTATTTGTAAATTATCATAATACCTACGTTAAAAGCTCCACAGTGGCACAAAAAATTAATATTCGTTGCAAATCCTTAAATATTAATGCCTAAAGATAAAATTTATGGCCATTTATAATTTAATGCATTCTTGTTCTAATGATTCTCTTAGCTTCGTGCTTAACTAATCTAAAAACGAGAGGTTTAATCCTTGGTAAAATGAATGTACCTACTTTGTGAATTGCGCAAACTGTTCTTAAGATGTGTTGCAAAAGTAAATTAATATACATACATTATTTATCTCACTAATTATTAAATTAAGCAATTTTAAGCCATCTTTACGCAATAAATTTCATATATAGGTACGTAATAGTTTGGGTAGATTTAGAAAATAAAATTAGCAATGGTTATTACGTGGTAATGTGAAATTAAATATCATAAAAAAATTAACCATCAATCCAATCCATTCCGCGTATTTATTGAATACCATGAAATAAAATCCATTAAGCTATATTTTTAAATATAGAAAATTTATTTAAAATTACTAAAAGAAAGCTTGCAGAAATTATGTTTAAATGAAACTTGAGATGTTTCTATCTGTGGTTTACGTGCAGTGCTTGTAATTTCCTACTTCCCTTCCGGCACGAGTGTTTCGCGGTATTTCTTCTGTCGTCTTAATAATACGGTAGATACCTACTGGAGTTATACGGAAATTTTCAACTTCCAAAACGATGAAAACGAACATCGATTAGTTATTCTAAGTAGGTACCAACATGATTTATAATAGTTATCCGAATCTGTATGTTATTTTAATTCGTTAAGGAACACTAGTGGTGAATGACATTTTTCATAAACACAGTGGAACTTTCGAGACTTGGGGAGCGAGCGAGGTGAGTCCCGTATACTTTTAGCACTAAGTTACGCCTAGTCACGAAAACGAATCCGTATAGTACCTACATTTATAGAAGTGAAATAATGTGTTAGTAGCCAAAAATCAACTTTCCTACTAAAGAAAACCGCAAATTCATTAATTTAGGCAGCATATAATAACAAAACGTCATTAGGTGCCATCTGAAGTGATTGCTCAAGCAGGCGCATCATAAAACGCGTTTCCATAAGTACCCGTCAGTAGAGACGTGTTGTACTGGCGACAAGTTATGGGGCTATTGGCGGATGGACAACCTTAACATTTTGACCGGTTATGAACTGTTGTTACATGATTCATTCATTTTCACCGCTTCTCGTAATCGTTGTGTAACTACGATTCACCTAGTAAGTCGCTCTAGTGTAGCCGGTTATTGAGACATGCACTGTATGTCCTTGAAAAAAGCAAAAGAGAAACAATAACAAAAGAATTTCAATCGGAATCCCTCTGTGCAGGTGTTACGCCTAGATATTTCTCTCTCTAAGTAGCCACGGTATCACCTCACGGTACGACCTTGTCAGCATTCGTGGGGACCACGGGCCTCGAATGCTTCCTAAAGGACCCTAAGTGTAACCGGTTGGTTAGCTGTCTTCCTCCTTATCTGACCAGTTACGTCCTTTTGAAGACATTATCATGTTATATTTTACTATCTTATTTCAATTAATACTATCTTACTATCTTATTTCAGTAACACTTCTTAGGTGTTCTTCTTCCACATATTTCCGTCATATCAAAGCATTTTTTATTTGTGTTAGATAATTACTACATTTTCAACATTCTTTTATGTTGTGGGGAAAGAAAAGTACTTTTGCGATTGAAATGTAACAAGAACGAGCAAGGCTGTTCGGGCGCGCGTCCTCGAGCGGCCGTGACCTTGGCGGGTCAACGGCCGCGGAAGCTTTCCTTTTCTATGAGTAAGAATGAAAGTTTATTAACTGCATCGCATGGTAGCCGCTAAACACAACTGTCATGTTACTGTAAAAATCAATTGCGTTCGAGACACACTAGTTAGATATCTGTTTAAAATACAGTACGATGTTTTTTTCCCTGAATCTTCGCCAAACGTGGGCTGTGTTTGCGTTTTAAATATTTTTTCGTAACGCTTTCTGGTCCGCTACGTAAACATTGCTACTTAATTCCTATTTTTAAACATATTTTTTGTCAAATAATCGTATATGGTATCCATAACAAAACTAACGGGTGAACAGTAATTTCATTATAGTTAATGTACGATATCAAATTTTTATACTTAATTAAATTAATTATAATAATTAAATTAATTATAATATTAATGTATTTTTTTTTATTTTTTGGAATGTAAAATAAATTCCAAAGTACGACGAAAGTATGGAAGTTTGAGAGGCTCACGTTATTTACTAGATATACGAGTATGTATGTACGTTGAGCACTTAAAGAATTTTTCAAATCGGACCAATATTTCCTAACATTAGCGCGTTCAAACAATCAAACAAACTCTTCAGCTTTATATATTAGTATAGATAGTTCTTTGCTTAAAAAAAATTAAATCAATTAATAATTAATTTAGATAGTTTATTAATTTCAGTTAGTTTGAATTTTTCATAGTCCATAAATAACTGCCAATAGCGTCTCTTATACAATACTCTGAGCTGTTCGAAAGAAACACGAAAATCAACTTTTTTGATTAATTATCTTTTGGATAATTCATTTTCTGATAATAACATTTATTATCTTTCTCAAACCGTAAGTGTTTTTCTAATTGCTATAACGAGATTATCCTATTCTTTTTATTTAACATTATACATATTATGATTATTATTTTATACATATAATACAATTAAACACACCTGGTCGTCATCGATCGAGTTCATGTTTTCTTAGATTATCTAACAATTGCTGGATAATTTTTTTTCTTTTTTTAAATTCATTTCTACGTCTGTTAATGTGTAGTGTTAGGTATGTAAGTACTTACGACTGGCGCATTTCTGGGGGTTAGGCAGGGACAGGAAGCGGCCAGGCTTCTGCGCGGATGCCAGCGCCGCCAGCACCGCGGCGCACGCCACCAACAGCCACGTGTGCATCTGGAGACAAAAATAAATATTTGGTGTACAATAAATATTAAACCCGTGTTTTTATTACTAGCTGTCCCCGCAAACGCTGCTTTGCCATATAATAATAATAATAATATATGTAAATGATGTCTAGACGTGCATTTAATATTGCTGCTCCTCTCCTATTCATCTTAGCGTGATGTTATATAGCCTATAG
>DWQT01000573.1:0-21402 GCA_018244895.1 Myscelus amystis hages | reverse complement strand
GTGTGCTTCGTTATGACTGCCACTTATGGAATTAACCATATATATGACATCAAAAAATAAAAATAGTCAATTGACGATCTAAAATAATGGCGCGATGTGTTTACTATTATTGTTATTATTGAAAATGAAATTGATTTCCGATCAATAATTTATTTCTGTACTATTTGATATATTTTTACGTAATTAATTATAATACTTTACGTTCGAATATAACTTATTAAGCTCAATGTGGCAATTAAAGGAGAAAAGGTACGAGTATATCAATATGATTACAGCAAAATTATCGTCAGTAGGTATCTTTTTCTCTCTCTAAAGCCCATATCGATCCTATCTATTCAATTTGATAAAAAAAATAAGAAAGTTATTATTAAGAGTACATAGTAAAAATGAAACTAGAATATAAGATGCTTATAAATACGTGGCAAAAAATGCAACAAAAAATAAAAGCCGTGAAGTGCAAATAAGTAATTGAATGCAAGTAGCAGGTGACGAGACAGGCACATACAGATGCAGTGAGATTAATAACATAACGTAAAACAAAAATTTGGTGAGCTAAGAAACGTTTGTTCGATATATTTACCTTGATGTCTTGTAAGACCTGGAAACAAGTAGATCAAAATTAGTCACAAGTTCATTGTATGAAGTATGTTTATATGTAAAACAATTTGGTACACATTGAAATTGTTCGCAATAAAAAATAAAACGAATTTTCCCAGCTATATATAATAAAATGTAGAGTTTACCATTCAGTAAAGAAATCGTGTAATTGCTACGAGATTTTGTTATGCAAAAATTCTGATAGCAAGTTAATGAACAATATGAATTAAACATTGGTTGTTCAAACCATCTTCATAAAATAAAAAATATATATGACCATTTCAAAGAACGTATATCATTTTCATAAAGCAATAGAACGTAAATGTTTCGAATACAATATGTGGTTCATTAAACTCTCGTATATACGTATCATTATTAACCAGAAACATCACAAAATTCAATGATATTTTAAAGTCTGCGAAAGATAAATAGTGAGCGGAATTTATTTTCATAAGCTAACGATGTATAAACAGTGGCGCGGAGCTTGTTGTTGCAGCTTTATTAAATATTTCAATATTTGTGAAGTTCCTCCGAATATTTCAAGATGATGTAACTAGTTCGTTCAGTTTATGATCAGAGTTTGCCGAGCTTGATCCGTATGCCTCAAGGTTTCTGATGATACGAAGCTTTTTGGACGACTGAAACCTAAAAGCAACTTGCATATGATAATCACTATCATTATTGTCATTACAACATTCAGCCTATTCTTTCCAAAAGCACAGTTTCTTCCAGGTGACTACTGAAAACTGATGAATGAAGCTTATTCATTACAATTACAATTAGTATTAAAACTATCTGCCAATGTTGCATATTGGAATGTACAGTTCAAAAATCCGAAGGTTTGCAAGCTAGCAAGTTGCAAGCAGTTTCACTATTTTTATGCGTACTATAGTATTGTTAACGTTTAATTATAATTAATTGTTTGATACAATTTGTTTTTTGCTGTTATTACTAAAAGGTTTTAGAACAAAACCGTGTTGTACCACTCATATAATAAAATGTAGAGACATATAAAGTGATAGTTTCTGAGCGGCTTTATTTAATATTAATGGAATTGTAGGGAAAAAGTTGTTATCTGAGAATAGAAGATTTGTCCGGTCAAAGGGGAGGAAAAACGCCCAATATCCGCCGGAAACGTCCGGATGGGCGACCAGTGATCCGATTCCAAACAAATTTCAACCGTTTTAGCGATCGTGTAGGTCAGTTACAATACGCCACGTTTAGCGAGCCGTTAAGAAGAGATATACACGTGTTAGGTCAGAGGTTAAAAAGTCAATAGGCAAATCTTTATTTTCCTGTTCCTTTAATTAGCCTACTGCTTCACACAGGTTTCCTGTCGTTGTGGTAAGGATGAAGGCTTTAGTATACCACGCTGGCAAAACTGGAATAACGGCCTAAGTATTTTTGGAGAAGACGGTTGAATGCAAATATTATTTGGTATTGTATAATGGACTACTGGAACTTGTGTGTTCTATCATTTATTTATATATTCATTTGTTATTTATTCTAACCTAAAGGATTACAAATGATGAACTTAATGTGTCATGTCATTCAACCGTTTCACTTTGGGCGAGGTTGCGGATTGCTACAAGTTTAAATATATAATCGTTTTCGTTATAACTGGCATCATTCGTATTAACACGCGGTGCGCGAATCAGTGTTTCGTTGGAAAGCCAGTGAAAGGTAAACACGACACGTGTTACACAAAAACACGTGTCGCGATTGAAATAATCCGATTTCACAGCGGCGCGCGGTCTGCGCCACCATTCACGAGTATCAGGGCGAAAACGTGCGAACAGATATGCTTTATACATAGAGATAATGGAAGAGACGTTTATATTTGCAATTTTTTGTATCCTTGAAAAAGACTCAACTTGATTTCTCGCTATACCTACGCAATATAATCAATTATTTCAAATTGTTTTATTCATTATAAGGTAAGGTAACATATATGTATATACACTCGATGAAAGTCAAGTTTCAGTCATCGTAGATCGGCTTTGTGCGCCCTTCAGGCTATAGCAGACCGCGAGAAAAAAGCCGGCGAAAAAAAACCTCCCAGCGATCTTTTAAATAACAAAATTTGCCGTATTACAATGGCTTTAGTCCGACAGTATGGCTTTAGTCCGGCTTTGAATCAATTATTGCAATCAAAACAATCAGTATTTATATTAATTTGGTTCAAATGTAACCAGGACATTATTCGTTTCCAAATCGGTGTATAAAGGTGGTGGAACCCTCTGTGGTTCGACTCCGGCGGCACCACCGTCTCACCTATTTCTGCCTTATAACAGCAGTGTCAAGCGTTGCTGTGTTCTGGTTTGAACGGTGTGGCAAGGGAGACATACTTTTTCGAGGCATTTCAACTTAGTCCTCAGGGGTAGCGGCGCATCTGTGGTCGACCTTAAATAGGAATCTGATCTTATCTGGGGTCGATTATAAATGTCCATGGGCGGCAGTAGCCACTTACCATCAGGTGGACTGCATGCTCGTCTTCTGCTTCCATGTTATAAAAAAAAGACTAGTATTTAAGTTCAAAGAGTTCATGAATCGCTATGATAACAACAGCGATCGAATGTAACGAAATATAACGTAGCCAAAATTTAATGGAAACACAAAAAATGATCCGCGCATTACATAAAAACAAGACGGAAACTTATGGAAATAAATGTTAATATTTTGGCCACCGCCCTTTTTATGTCCCTTTAATGGGCACGGACCTCTCCCGCGTCTGCGGGAAGCCTTGAGCACTCTCCACTGCGTTGTTCCGGTGCGAATTGGTGGAGATGCGGTTAAGTGGCCAACGTGGTTGTCAAATATTTTTGAATTGTCTTAAACGATAATAACCTGTACCGATGCATTAACGTGCTTTCTGAAGCACGGGAGATTGGCAAAAACTTGTCGCAAGCGGTCACTCAAGTGCCAACTGTAATATAATCGTTTCCCATCGCTCTGTTTTACATGCACGCATTACAAATTCATATTACCAGTGGTTCAAGAAACGTTTGAAATTTATCTATTCAAATATTACTGTAGCTTATAGAAAATAAAATGAAATGCTAAATCTTCCCTAGGTTTATTTATTACCTATGTATATCTTTTTGAATAAGCACTATATATCCTACTCTTTTATTTCTGATCTTGCAAGTTATCAAATCTCTGCTGTTTCACTCTATTAATATTTGTTTATTTTATCTGTCGACAAAAGCCATAAAGCTTGAAATTTTTTTATTTACCTCGTAAACGCTGAGCTGTCGGTTAATTAACCGAAATTGCCAAACGAAGGTAGGTCGGTAATTGACGTTGACATTTCTGGGCGGCGTCAATACATTACTAAATATTAATGAAATACATTTACAAATTTTAAAATTTCAGCATATTGTTAAGACATTCTCGATGACATTTCTGGTTGCATGTAAATAGTGAGTCACAACACGTATCAATAGAAAAACGCGTAACACGATATTTAACAACTACCTATACAGCACATAAATATGTATATTCTTTTGTATAAGTATCGTACGAAGCTTTCGAAAAGTTAAACATAGTAAAAAGATACTTTGCAATTGCAATGGCCCCATTTAGTAGCTTTTTCCAAAAATATTTTCCCGATCACACTTGGTTCTCTTCGTTTTGTGTGTCGCTTCGCAAAGATTTGTTTCCTTGCTCTGACGGATGACGCGAACAAAAAGCGTTTTCATTTACAAACTGGAGGCAGGGACGTCGGTTAATGGACGAATGGTGCTCCGTAACCGGTTTATCACGATCACAATAAATCGGGGCTTAGCCCAGAGCCGGCTGTTCTTACATTCAACGTTCCCATGTTAAGAAACTTAAACGATAGCAGACTAAACGTTTGCGAATACATCGCTAGGGGTTTTTCGTTCTCACTTCACATTTGGTTATTTGTAATATATGTATGTATACTTGTAGTTTATAATACTTACGTATCATTTAATATTACTTCAAACTCGATTTGTAACCACGTTCGCATTTCAAATTTCGAAGTTTACACAATTTTTATGGTAGGTAGGTATGTAATTTATGAGTTACAGTTTGAATTTAGAACTGTTTAAGTATTGCCCGTGACTTTACTCAGCCAGAAAGCGACATTCCAATAAATCGTGTAGCTCTATTCGTAAACTAAATGTATGGTTACTTCCAAACCGACGAAATTTCATAAAATCCTTGAATTCCCTTACGGGTGGAATTTCCAAAATTCTTTTCTAAGTACCTACTCACTGAATCTAAAGATCCTTTCTAAAGCAACTATAAAGAACCTTTCTGCGTAATTTCATGGTCAACGGTACGCGTTGATCTTTAAGTCAGTCGGTCATTTTCCCCTTGAATCTTTAAATATGTAGAATTTACACAAAATGGTGTAAAATGAGATATTGAATAGATAACACTGAATCATCCCGCCTGCTTTTTACGTAGATAATAGTTTTTTTGAGTTTTAATTTTGAGGTAGAGTATGGTAATCTATATTACGCATATTGCACAAGGATAATTAATGTAAGCCGAGTTACATATGGGAGGTATAACGTTGTACTCTTGTTCCATAGGTATGCAAATTACTGCAACACCGTTAACACAAATTTAGGTAAAAGCAATAAACTTTATTACACTTAGGTTTCACTGACAGAGTCATTTTTCGTTTCAGAAATCAAAATTACGCGCAATAATCCACAAACGCTGACTAAATTGTAACCACAGAGGCTTGGATCGTCTTAGTTACCTTTCTTTGGTAATAACGCGCTTTGTGCTCGGGTCTATTCAAACTCACCTAACCTTGCCACTTAAAGGAACGCTTAAGTATTTATACTTATCTCTCCTTCGGTTTTCTTCGTGAGGTGTGAATTTGTTATGTGGAATTATCAGTTCTAATAATATTACTAGAATTTAGCGTTTTCCTTTCTAAAATAAGTATTCACTTTCTGTCCTATTTTGTGATGTGGGACCCTGCAATTACTGGACCCTTACCTTTTTAAATCTAAATATTTCGATGATCATTTCTTGTTATCTCGAGATTTACTAACCGTTATTATTCGTACTGTGGTTTGTACATATTATAAACGAATAATAGAGAAATATATTTATTTTGCTCGTCATCTAATTGTGTTTGCCTTATATTATTTAAGCAACCCGTCTTACTCATTGTTGTATGAACGTCCTCTCCTGGAGGGTCGTCTGGAAGAGCTCACTTTTTACTGACAAGATCCCCTTTTCTACTATGTAAACAACTAAATAAGTGGAGTATTTCTTTGTGGTGAATGCAACAAAGGATAGACCGAGAGTTTCGCATTATATTTTATTTAGATTTTTCGCAATGTTTATTTCAAATTATTTTTATTACATATAATTATTATGGGTTACAAAACGTGCATATCCACGGCGTAACATACATTTCTATATGAGCCGGGCGTGTTCGAAATGTCGCGTTAATATTAAGTACTGTAATTATTTGATTTTAGGAACCTCTGCAAAGTTTCATAAAGGCCAAACCGGATCTATATTCTTAAAACAAGTGTAATAGAAAGTTTTCGCAAAATCCCGAAAATCTGCTTCAAGTCCAGTGGAGTTTTTCCAACTGGTCGAGCAGCTGTAGCGCAGATAGGGGTTGACAGGTCTTTGTACGGTCGGTTTGAAACTATTTTGTACCAAAGTGTAAGCAAAGTTAGTTATTGCACATATAAATATCCAAACAAACAAAAAATATTCTATCAATAATAACTGTCCCTATGTATATGACTGCTCAACTAATTTGAAAGTTAAATTATCTTTGATTGGAAATCTTTGAATTTCACACGTCACTAACGGAGTATCGGGGAAATATCATCTCTATCCAGAGACGGCGTTACATAAGTAAAATTTCTGTATGGTACACACTTATACTCAAAATAGTACTTACGGGGCGTTAGTAAGCATCCACACATAAAATATTCATAAGCTGACGGAAAGCTTAGTTACGATGCACCCCCTTATCGTGATGCCTGACGTTTTCAGCTCATCAGGTGTTACTAGAGTTGAATTCACGCTCCGCACGTTTCCGTAAAGCATACGTCGTAACGAGACGCGCGACGTTAAGGTGCGTACAGACGTCGGCAATTCCGCTAGAAATGCAACATGCACGTACAGCGCAACGCCCGCATATGAACACGAATACCGATAATTGATGGATTGCGGAGCGCACTACGTAATGCTTAGCATCCTCAGCAGGGCATCTGCTTCGTGCGCGCCAGCACGTCCACATTGAAAACGCAATGCTACCTTCATGTTCAGTTACAATAATGTGAACGCAGCTTTAGTCTCCGTTGACTGGTGGCGGGATAATGGGCGCGCACTCACCTGGAAGCGCTCAGCCTGTTTTATATTTCACGGCAGCGCCTGCTGCGGCCAGCGCATCCAATTAACTTCAGTTGTCCGCCGCATCGTTTATAATGCGCGGTGAAATATCGAGAGCTTGATGAGTGCGGCACTCTGTCTTTATAACTTACATTATGTCCAGGCAGACTGACCTACAACTACTTTATTAGATAGAACAATAGCATTTTCATAACAATATGTTTCAATAATACTCTACTTGTCGTTTATTTACTGTGGCCCTCAACGTGTGTAATTAGGTTTAATGATATTCAGCGTAGTAATTATTAAATTTGTTTGCTAATCGAACTAATAAAAATTTCAGAATTGACTCAAAAAGATTCTAAGTAGCCCCTTATTTCCCTTGGATACTGTCTTCATACTCAATTTTATCAAAGTCAATCCAGTAGTTTGACCTGGAACACTACACAGTTACTTCCTCATATATAAAATTAACAAAAATTCATCGCAAATGTACACAATCAGATTTATTCGATCAATATTTTAGATGGCTGCGGTAAAAAGATTCATCGAATGTCTCAAAAGCGAAAGATGCTTAATGTAAAAATAAGTAGAAATGAAATGTTTGTTCGACGTCCCGTCCGTAGCCGTGTTCAATATCCCACCGGGGAGGTAGAATATCAATAGTGGAGTGATTTGTGTATCCGAGTATATATCGGGCTGCATTGCCATCAGTCTGTAAGTGAATCTTGGAGCGAACGATCACAGCTGCAACCGATATTACCTGACGCGGTCGTTTGTCCCCGTCCGCCCGCGCTAGGCTCAGAATGTATTTGCGAATCTATGAAAATTCAAACTCATCAATTTACAATAAATAATACCTGACACCTTTTGTCATAAACGTTAAAAGACCTCAGGACGTAGGCTGGTACTTGTGGTATTTCGTGTAATACTTGAATATTTTGTGAGGCTTTCGAGGTGGTCAACAATTTGTCACGTACGAATTGGTCATTGACCAGTAAATTTATACTAGTCACTGGAAGAGAAAGGTTTAATTGCATTCAAATCTCCTCGGGAATAATCTGAAAACAAACAAGGGAATACATTAACGGTTGTAACCAATAATGTCCCATATAGCTTCATGAGCTCATTGAAAAGTCCACTGGAATATTAGAGCGAGAATATAATTCCATTCGATACGTATTTATTCCAGTCTGTCAGTATTACAGTACGCATTCAATTGGCATTGATATTGAGTATAGAATAACTTATTTAGAGTATCGAGTATGTACTCGTGCTGCTATCAGTCCGCAAGTGAATCTCGGGGCGAGCGATCGCAGCTGCAGCTGATATCACCTGACGATGTCGTTTATCCCCGTCCGCCCGGATTAGGCCCGGGCTGTATGTGCAAATCGACGGAAATTTACGCTCACCAATTTTCAACCAAATAATATTGAACATTGCCATTAGTACCGTATCGTGGCCGGATTAATTAGACTTGCTTGAATATTGAAACTGTTACATTGAACCAATAGCACTAATTTCAGCTCAACTGAACTAAAGCTGCACTTAACATGTAAATAGTATAATTTAAATTAAATAGGATGAATTGATTAAATCTGTCCAATTTCAATTGGTAACTAATTCCATAGTTGCTTATTTTTCAATATAAAATTTCAAAGCTGGAATTTGAAAATGTATGTGCCTACTGGTACTTCGTGATTATTATTAATTTTATCTGTGCAAGAAAATACTTAAGGGTGTCCAACTGGAATTTACAATTACAAATGGTCTTTTCCAGTTTATAAATTCACTTGTCACACCTGTGAAGAAGAAGAGAACTTATAGTAGGTGATACTTAATAAATGACTAAACTCAAATCTATACTAATAATATAAAGCTGAAGAGTTTGTTTGATTGTTTGGTTGTTTGATTGTTTGAACTTGCTAATCTCAGGAAATATTGATCCGATTTGAAAAATTCTTTCAGTGTCAGATAGCTCATTTATCGAGGAAGGCTATAGGCTATATAACATCACGTAAAGATGAATAGGAGAGGAGCAGCAATAAAAAATATTGCGACAACGGCAAAATGATTTATATGGCAAAGCAACGTTTGCGGGGACAGCTAGTGATTCATAAGTTCAGCTAACTTTGCTATATAACCTTTTCTTGGGAATTTCTGATCTTTGAATTATTTCTGACGTAGCGAATGTTTCTTGTTAATAGAATTATTTCTTTTTATTAAGTTTTCAATGGCGCAGTATATTTAATCACATTTTGTGGTCAGACTTGATTTTTTTGTATTTCATTATATACGTACACCTGGAACTAAAGTACTGTACAAGTAACTGGTAAGGTACATACATGTTGAAATAATCTTCTTGTTTTGTCGAGATGCTGTACAGACATCTTTTTGTGAGCTCGGGAATACCGTCATCCATAAAGACTGTACTTAACACACACGAGCTAATAGGGTTTCATACATGAGATTCCGTATGTTTGCAACGGTAATATTGAAGTTGTGAATTACCGCCCCTTTGGTCCTGACCACTGAGCCGGGGTTTATGGGTTCGATTACAATTCAAGACAAATATATGTTATATATCTTGAAGTAAAAGATCATCGAATAGTCTAGAATACTCTAGTCGAATAGAAAAAAATGGAATATGTAATTTGAAAGAGGTCTGGTTAACATACCACAAGCTCTGCCAGATAAAATCAAATTATCGAGTCATATTGGTGAAAATTAATGATTTTCATAACTATTCTTAACTTGTCAACCTGCAAATAAATTTCATTTGCAATTGTCATTTACAACAGACACAGATAAAGAAACATATGTTTTAATAAAAAATGAATGCAAGTTAAAACAAGGGTCAGTTATTAAAATGGATTATAAATACATATTTACCTTAATCAAATTAAGAAGAAGAAAATGACCATAGCAAACACGGAGTTGCCAGTCAATAAAACAGTTGAAATCGTTTACATCGAGTGGATGGGAACCCTGATCGGCGTTATCGGCTTCCATTACACTCAAGTGGCGTGCCATCCACTCAACACTATCTACATATTGAATAAAATCTGTAATACACCGACCAATTACATCTTGTTATCTGTCCAATGCTTCTTACGCTTGTACGACTCGGCCTTTTTAATCTGTGCTCTGTGTTTTTTTTAATAAGTCTATCGTTAACAAATTTTATGTACTCCGTCACGAGACGCGTGTTCGAATTTTGAAATTTGTGTACGATTTCAATGTCGCTTCTGTTTTTATAGTCACGATGATGTCACACAATTCAAATTCAATAAGATTTTTTTAGCGGATTGTTATTTTTTTTAACATTCGTTTTTTTTTCACGAAGCCATGATTTTTGCAATATTAATTTTCTGTTGTTAAAAGGATTATCTAAATAATAAACCCAATTCAATTATTGCTTCATTTTTACGAGAATTTTCGATTGTTTTAAACAAACGCTACCTAACAACGAACTGAATTAAAAAATATATAGATCATTGTCGATTATTTTATCTTCTGTGGCTAGCTAAATACTTCATAAACATCTCCCCATTCGACCTTGAATCTTTCATAGTAACATATATTGTTGTATAATGCATTCAACCTGTTTTGTGTTTGCTATCCATATCTGTAATATTAATTACCCCGCGATATCCCAGAGAAAGAATAGCATTGATAGAACATTTTTATAACCACGGAGAGCTATCTGGTTAGCTATTAGATGTACATATGTTATCTGTATTTGTACAGGCTATCGCTGTGTAAATAAATTCTTCATGTAAATACAATATTCGTTTACGATTTAGTTTTAATACGTGAAAATACAACGCTGTCCACGTTATAATTTTAACCAATGATATTATTGTATTCTATATCTATGTTACAATATTAATATTAATAAAAACTTCTATATATTACCTTTGAAAGGATATCGGTTTTTCAACAAGGATCGTGTCGATTTATTTCTTTTGATTTTTTTAACGATCTCTTGTTTTTTAACGGTCCTTAGAATCCCAAAAAGCTGCGTGTTACTGACGTTTTAAATTAAATTTGCCAATAACTAAATCTTATTTCACTGCCCCGAAAGATTGTCGGAAGGGCTAGTAATATTTTATCTAGGGACAATCTCTCACAAACTCAACTGTCCCTAACGTACACAGATTACAGTGAATATAATATTTCAACGGGCCCCAAGCCATCGCGAAAAATACATGATTTAATTTGGCACACAATTTAATCATCCATTCCAAGTTGAAATAATCAACAACAATTGTTTACAGTTCGCCTCCACAGATTAAAATAATCCAAATAATTAATCAAGTGTATATAAAACTTAATAGCATCTTCACGAGCGTATGACATTTTATCTGCGAAAGATTAACAATAGGTGTCACATATTGTCAACTTTATAAGGTCGGGCAGATGTTAATTTTACGTATCCATTCGTAATGAGGGGAAAAACTAATTACATTTTTAATAAACGTTCATAAAAGACTCTTATACTGATATTAACCTGTCCATATTTATAGTTAAAGCATTAATGTTTGCTACTTTACTGTTTACATATTAACGTTTGCTCTCAAATTAAGTAGTCACAGACTAGTGCCCTACAATCAACTACCATAAACAGACTCCTCACATTATGAGAACTTTATGGGGAACTCAAAAGAATTTCGGTTTAATTACGAATGTTTTTCAACATTATATTTCCTATGTGATCTAAAAATCACGTAACTATGTTAAAATAAAAGAATGCCAGTGGGTATATGAATCTTACAAGCTCTCATGTGATGCTAAACCTTAAGCCACAGAGGTGCGGCCAGTGCAAAACTTAAATCAAGAAATTTGGATGGATGGATGAATGGATGGGAAAGGTATTTGGATATGTTAAATCCGGGTTCAATTCTATGTTTGGGTGTAATAAAAATATCTATGTACGTTTATCAGTTGTCCGGTTTCCATGACACAGGCATCGCCTAATTCGGAATCAGATAGCCGTGTGTAGAATTGCCCCAGTTATTAGGGAATATTTTGGAGTTTAGTAGGTGTTATCCGAATTGGATGATATTGAACCGGATGGATGAACTGTAGCGGCACAAGAGATATCGAACAAATATCCACCGCTGGATGTTTCCACGCTATAATTAACGTTATACGAACGATATCGCGTCGACACTGATAAATAAACAATCAAAGAATACATTTATACAGAGATAATGGTTTAATGAACTCACCCGCACTTTGATTCCTTCGGAGCGTACAAAAAGTGTATGTATAAACGAATCTCGATAACGTAACCTTGCATGTGTGCGTTAGGGGGTGGATTGTGTGGTTCTGAACCATCCATCACGTATGGATAAGAATGGATAGTTAAATGAACATCGCTTAACACAGCTACTGGAACAGATGATCGAAAAATTAATGTCTTTTCCCAAATGTTGCAAATATGATAGGTAAAGTCATAACGCGTGTCTCCCAAAGTGGTAGGCAGAGAGGAGTGATGATAATTAAAGTATTCACATACAAGTTTTTTAAATTTCGAAGTAGGCTATTCAGTGCTTGTGTTATTGTAACCGGAAAGCTGAAACATTCATATACACATGCAATATGTTACATATCTAGATAGTTATATTACACCCACACACAGAACAAACGAATGTGCTTTTTAGAAAAAATATTTGTTCTCGATGGAAATTGAACCCTCGACCTCCAGTTGTGCGTGGTCTCTAACCACTACACCAAAAGCCCAGTCAAAGGGTAAGGATTTCTTCTTGTTATAATACCAACAAACTCCATTCACATCTTACTTCCATCCAAGTTGTAATCATGTTCGCGTAAAACCAACCTTGGCCTGCGCAGATCATTATTTTTAACCTTGTGATCCTGCCCATAGCAGTGCTAGCCTAGTGGTTGGGAATTCAGCCTCTCACCTCGGTCTGGGTTCGATCCTGGCTTGATTTGTTACGTGCGTCTTATAACTAAAATGTAAACAGCACTCGCTACAACGGCGAAGGAAAACATCGCGAGGAAACCTGCACACCTTAGAGATGTCATAAAGCGTATAACATTTTCTGAGGTGTGTGAAGTCTGCCGATCCTGAGCCAGCGTGGTGGACTATGGCCTAAATCCCACTGTGCAGAGAGCCGGCCCAGCAGTGGACAACTGTAAGGGTTAGAAAACCCAGTGTAGTGTTACTGAGAGGTGTCGTTAACACGAATATTTGATTAGCCGTCGACTGAATATCAGTTTGCGGACACGTCAACCGATTATCGAGTCATAGGTCGGGCGAAAGAAAAGCTGGCAATCAATAACAAAGCAAGCAAAGGTTGCGGGTTCGACGCTCGCGGCCTATCGCGGCGAGATAGAGCAGTCGCACCAAATATTAATAATGTGTTTATGTTACTTTTTTTTCATCGTAATCTGTGGATATTAAAAACTTGGCTCTTAATCGAATCGTTCGTATCAAATCAATTATTAACAAATACACTATAATGATTCTCTGTACCATTAAACAGAGGTGAAAAAAAATTGTAATTTTGAATTTCAGTTTACGCTGTATTATGTTGTTATTGAAATATTTTGTCTAACTGTAATAGTACACGCTGTATGAAATAAATATATTATTATTTTATTAATCGCCGAAGGAATCTGTGGGGAGTTTCATGTGATGTTATTCTAAATGAATTTATTGTGGCACATATTTATAGTTTGCATAGGATAATATTACTGCGAAACATATTTATAATGAAAAAAAGAAAAAGTTATTTTGCCAACATACTGGCCCAAAAATTATGTACAATAAAAAAATATTTAATTAAACAATTTGTATTTCGGTATGTAGGATTAACTTAACAATTAATAACAGCGGTGCAATGGAACCATAATATCGTTCTAATAAACTATAACAAGGATAAAAGATCAATTTTTGTTCTAATAGACCATAAATGTACGCGTGTAATTGTATTATTCGAATTTTGGTTTTATCTCGGGTAAAACCGAATAAACGGGAAAAATAGATTTTGGAGAATCTACATTTGAACTAAGTCCGAAAATTATACATAGTGAGTTTGCGGATTTCTTATCGGTTTCTAAATTATCATGTATCTACATATGTCACAAATTCCAAGTTTTAATCAAGTCGATAAGTTAGTGCGCAGTGACCTCATTTTTTAAATGGCTTACTTATAAATGCGGAAAACTGTAGAACTTTCAGTTATGTGTCCGCTTGCGCCCTTAAAGTCTTGTATCTAACACATACAACATATATCCTGCTCAGTGAAATACATACATATTTGTGGCAATAAAATCTAATAGATTCAATGCGAATACGTTTATATTTTATTATTGAACATAAATATTGAACAAGTCGGAACAAATCAACCGGTGCCGTTCGTCGCACTCGAGATTAAAACTGGGCACCTTTCGAATCAACTATCGAAATTCTGCGCTTGCTACTGCAGTGTAAGCGTTTTAAAATGTGACATTTATTTATCACAAACTATGCCCCTTAATGTTACCCGCGTGATCCCCGCGGAAATTTCGGGATAAAAGTAACCTATTCTTCCCTATAATCATCCAGCATCCTATTAAATCTATCCTTTAAATCTATCTATCATTCCCTATCTATCATCCAGCAGTCCAATTAAAGTCGGTTCAGCTTTTCCAGCGGTCAAATCACAAAGAAATTAAAGCAAGTTTGTTTGCGTTTTAGTATCATGTAACTGTAAGCATTTGAGGAAACAGAGTTATTTTGAAATTACAGACAGACACTTTAATTTTATTTATATGTAGGTATTGATAATTTCTACTGTTAACGATTTAGCGCGTTCAGATGGGAAGTGGGAAGATTTTAGGCAATAGTCTACCACGCTGGCCCAGTGCGAATTAGCAGAATTCACACACCTACACTATGTATTTTGTTTTATAATATGCAATATTTCCTCACAATGTTTTCCTTCAGCTAGTGGTATTTGAATTTTAAGTTATTAAAACGCACGTAACAAATCACAGGTGTGTGCCAGGATGTGAACCCGGACTGGCTGAATTCCAAGCTATGCCATCACTGCATCCGAGCTATTTGAGGTCGGTCACAGCGTTGCGTCTCTTGTGCACAATTTTTGAATTCGATTCAATAACACGATTCTTTTAAATTTATGATTCGTGATGAAAAATTAACGATAAATAATACCCTGAACCTTTTTTCAAAATATACCGATCACACTTATTTCCCCACACGTTTTTATAACGTGTATTGAACTTAATAAATCTAAAACATAATTAAATAACAATTCTTATGCAATTATTAGTAACTCCCCAAGCTATAGGATAAAAATATACTTTGAGAGCATTATGTTATAATTTTTAATTATGCAATGAATAGGTTTTAAATACCTAACTCTGTGGTGTAAAATTCCAACAAAAGTAAGCGAAACTAAATAATGCATTCGTTGCTAAGCAACGGAATAAACAAATCTGGTACTTTCTACTTGATACATGGTCTGCAAATGGTTTTCTTTGTAATTAAAGCGACATAGCAAAAGTAAGGATATATGGAGTCTGCAGTAGTTTAAGTGTTATGGAAATTACATTCTCATTGTATGATATCATTATCATACTGTTTTACTTATACTGCGTATACTTCAGGTGGAGTGAATGAATGGAGAGATTATGTTTTTATTACCACCCTTAATTCAGATGTAATAAGTTGTTTCTAGAAATTAATTACAGGAATATTGAATAAAATATCATTGTTAATTATTTTTAAAACTAAAATATGCATTTGGATGATTCAAATTTGTCTAATAAAATCCAAAATACTTAGGAGACGATTATATAGTACATAATATTCGGCATACTGTTTATTTGATAACATTTATATTATGGTTTTGGTGTGAACTTCCCCTTATTAGGAGTGTAATCAAATAAGACTATCAATCACTAGGTATTCCTATATCTTGTCCTGGATGGCGGGTAGGTAGGTAGGTAGGTAGGTACTCTAGACTCAGTAGAACCTGGATTTTGAGTTGAGACTACACCGGCCGGATCTTAAGATTCCGATCTTATGTTTAGTTCAAGAACAAATCAAGTTCAAACTTAATAACAATAACAAGCAACATCAAACTTAGTTAAAACAATATACGATCAGAGTAAAGTCATTAAAATGTATAGAATTAAATGAATATGTGATATTAGTTGCTTAAAAATCATTATTTTGTGATATGTACTGAGTATACAGAATAATATAAAACTAAAACAACATGAAAATTGTTCTAAAAATAATAATTATGCTGTTGACTTATTCATTAGTAGAATAACACTCCTGGGTCAGATAAACACGTGCTGCCAGTGTTGCCACGTGCTGGTGAAGTTAAAGTAAATATAAATATTTACAAATCATAATTAACAATTATTAATGGCATTACAAAAAGCGCTTATGCATAATTACAATTATAGATATACATTAGTAATATATAACTAAACAATACATCCTCTGTTTATTACAATTGTAATAATTCATTTAATTAATTAATGAAATATAATAAAAACCATATTCCTCCGTTAAACATAACAATGTGTAATGTTTATAAATATCCTCAGAACTCTACATCATTTATAAAGCGGACGCTTATGAGATTCTGATAAGACAAACCGCTTTAATTAGCCCCATAATGTGTTTGACACGAGTAAAACATTAGTACTAATACAACAACACTGGTAAACCGTTAATTAAAAAAAAACAACAAAAGTTTAAAAATAGAACGCGAACGAAACAAACTTTTCACGTGGAACGCGAATTTGAATTTTCGAACGTGGAACATCGGTTCTGTCAACTTACGTTTCAACGGCTTCGGGTTGCTCTGCTTCCTGCGTGACATGACCTAGCACGGTGCACCCTTGCCTCCCAACATGACACACACAACACTGAAACCCTCGATACCGGGAAACTTGAATCGTCAGCGACACACGTCCTACTCGGTCGGACGCCGGAACGGTACTGGAGGCGTGCTGTGCGGTACCAATTCGCGATGAGCGCGCGAGGGCTGGCTCTAGCGCCGCCCCCTTAGCTCCCCCCTACCGTAGCCCGTAGAGGCGTAGCGCCGTAGAGATTCAAAAATTTTCTGAAATTCTAGATTTTTTTTCAATCCACGAACCATAACTTATTTTTAGATGAAAACTAAAACAACACTGAAACATTTATTTTATTATCCCATTTCGCTTTATTAAATTAAAATAACTTACAATCGTAATGAAATTCAAAGATATTTTAAAGTTAATAGTGAAATTCAAAGATATTATGCATTATTTTTATACTACATTAAACGTAGACTGAACTCGAATTTTGTGAACATAATAGTTTTGTAATGAATTTTAAAATCGTATTAAGGAAACTTTACACATATTAAATTGCAATTTCCTTATAACATTTTACAATGTCATTATGATAATTTATTTTAATTCCATTTCTAGATTTAATTGACGGTCTATTCCCACCTGAAGGTACACAGAAATAGCATAGGTATATAGGTGTGCCTATAGGTCACAGACATCTTATAAGTATTAAATACACAACATGACCTCCATTCTGACAATTGATTGGTTAATATAATGTAGCAACAGATCAAATAGCATCAAATATGTAAGTAATAATTTTCAAAATAATTATAATCCGCCACTCATTAAGTACGTCTTTAACCATAAATAAAAATCAGATAAATGCATCGGTAATATTAAAAATCATATTAAGAAATAACATAATAAATTAGGTAAGGCCTTTTCACACTTTTTTTGTCCTTACAGTGCGGATACAATAAAAAAAAACCTTTATTATTATATATTGTAACAACTGTTGGTTATTTTTAATGTGTGTTCTATTGATCTTAAAGTTTTTTTAGTAATTTAAATTACAAGCACTCAAAGGTATACGGGATTCGACATTTCAGCCTCAGAGTCGCAACTCACTTGTGATTCCTCCAAACAATGGGGCGGAAACCAACTAATAGTAACTATAGTTATATTAACATAGTAATAACTAAAAACCTCTATAACTAAAAATCTCATTCTCCAGTCCTTCAACTACCTCCATACGAAAAATGACATGGAAATCTTGCATTGTTTTAGTTTAAACTAAGCAAAAAAACTATCGCAATTATAATGTTAAGTGCTTGGCAAGAATTCAAATCCCATAACCTGTAAACTGTACACTGAAATATGCTGTTAGGTAATCAAGTTCAATGTAGATTAACAGTTTCTTAATACCGTCAGTAATTGAAATAACAGACGATATAATTACGCACTTTACATAATGTAAAATTACTGGAACTATAATATTATTACAATATCAGTGTAAAAGTCGAAACCGATTGACCAACTTTTGAATATATTACAATTTTACATAATCAGACTGAAACAATCTGTATGTATTTTACATTTCAAAATTGATTGGTATTATCGTATTGAGAAATATACCACGCAGTTGACTGTTTACAATGATATTATTGAATAAGCATAATTACATTTATTTTCAAAATTGTTTTCACAGCCGAAATGGAATGGGTTTGGAATGGGAAATTCTGTGTCGTTAAAGGTTGCTAAGAGGCTTCGGGGGTCGCAGGCGGTTTGAGTGGGTACATATATTGAAATCTATATCACTGGAAAATATTAATTTAATTCAAAGAAACTATCAAAGCCATACTCTACCACGCTAAACTAATAAAAACTACCAGTCTGTCGCTACAACGGATTTGACGTTCCATTTTTAAACTATCTTGTTCTCTTCTTCCGATTTTAGGCGCATATATATAGGTACGTGTATTAAATTATATTATAATAAACGCGAATCATTTCGTGATTCATGTTAATGAATGAGACGATGATATTTATATAATTGTGACATTAAGTATGTCCAGCAAATGTAGCGACGTTATCTCGTGCCGCGAAGGAAAGACATCAACGACTTTTGATATCACCTTCTTTTATTTTGACGCTCCGCTGTCGAATTCGAAATTCAAATTCAAATTTTTTTTCTGCTTTACAATCTACACATGATAAAAGTCCCACTGTTTACTTGTTGTTTATCGACTCTGTACTCTCTTTAGGCCATTGAAGTTTTGAAGCTGAGGAAATATAGTCCTAGCACTGTTTTACATACGAAAATATTTGCAAAACTGCTATCTACTCGATTGCTATTCTCTCAGTAAAAATCGTAATGATGATATATTCAAATATGTTGAGAAAACTTTAACTTGACATATTTTAATATATTCCATTCCAAATTAGTAATCTATAGATAATTTTATATCCAGACACCACAAATTTCTATACTAATAGCTGACATTGCTCTTACTAGAAATCGAACCCCCGACCACAAACTTAGCAGTCAGCTATCTCATCCAACGGGGCAGTCCTACACAGCGGCGCATATACATAGAGATATGTACATATGACAGACACTAACAGCACCCGTCAGTATAGAGTGCCTTCAAGCATTAAGTCCCTAATTCTCGATCTTATCTTTAGAGACTGCAATAACGTGTAAATAAATAAATGAATTGTTTCAAAGTATTGATCAAAACATGTACCGGATAATAACAAACCGGTTTTAATTATTCGGAGGTAGTTCAACGAATGTTATCTAAGAACAATACCCGGATAAAAGGTAACCGGGTGGTTGACGGGCTCCGAACCACGGTTGCGTCTGTTCCATCGGCATGACGTCACCAATTGACTATAACTACAAAATAAATATACCTATACATAAATATACCTATATGTATAACTACACAGAACTGCCGTGCATGTCCTTTTTTGTTTTTCGCAATTTGTATGTACAAACTTGTTTTGATTTTTCTCTCTTTTCTCCATAATTCCTTGCTGTTTTGTTTCATTAATTATTTTGTAATTGACATTAATGTTGTAGGATAGAAAATATAACGCAAAACCAGGATAACTTGGTTCAAAACTTCAAATTTCAGTTCACAACTATTAAGGTAATCTTCCTTAATAGCACGAGTAAGAAATGTATATTGTATATTTAGCGATATTAATTCATCAATGTAGATAATATCGACTGGCCTTGTGGTCGAGTTAGTGGCCCCGATTGCAAAAATCGGTCGCCGGTTCGATTCTCAACCAAGACAAGCAGTTGTGTGGGTGGCGAAAACAAAAAATTTTGAATCCTAAAATTTTTCCGATTCTCTTTATATCACAAGGGTAAGAACTGAAGGAAATTTTAAAAATTCCAACCCTCTCAGTATAAAAAAGACAAGGTAGTCATTTGTAATTTTAATTTTGAAGTGTTGGTTAATAACAAAGAATTAATGTAATTACAGCTTTTGGGAATCCCGATTTCTGCTCTATTAACGCCGAATTACAAGGTAGTTATGTAAACAAAGTTAACCATGATTATTAAACAGAAAACTATGACATGCGAATATAGTCGAAAACAACCACATATGAGGAAGGAAAGTAAGTAAGTAAGTAAGGGCATCAATAGGTAATTACAGCTACTGAAATGATGCTTTATCTTAGAATAGAACCTCGACGCAATACGTAAGTTACAATCAATAAATATTACAATTTAATCAATCAATCGGTATTACTTGACATTTTGTAAATAGTACTATATAAATTAATAGTTAAATCTTTACATACTCGTAGTATAAAACAAAGTCGCTTTCGCTTCCTCTCGCTATGTACGCGTAGATCTTTATAACTACGCAACGGATTTTGATGCGGTTTGTTTAATAGATAGAGTGATTCAAGAGGAAGGTTAACATGTATAACTAACTTTTGTCCGCGGCTTCGCACGCGTTGTGATTCAGAATTTCTTAATGGCAATAAGTAAAAATGTAGTATATAAATTTAGATATTCCAAAGATAGCAGGAAATTTCCACGGTATAGGGAAAGGGGAATTGTTTTACTCCGAATTCACCGGCGCGAAGCCGTGAGCAACAGCCAGTATGTGACAAAAACAGGTCCAAATTATTTATGCAATTAAAGTATGGTAAAGGGCATTTTCATTATAAACAAAAGAATACATAATATCAATAATGACATCAAACAGATTATTAAATTAAACAAAAGTCAACTAACGTTAACAATTCAATACAATGGAAAGAATTTATTTGTTATTAACTTTATTAGTCCAGTGCCAATAGCTTAAAATAGTTAAAATAAATCAGGGTTTTCGGAAATATTTCAAAAGAAAAAAATTCGATCTGTTCAAAATAATGATACAAGAGATAATATATATATTACAGCATATTAAAAACAAACCATATTGATTGATGTATACCTATAAAAAAAATCAGATTATTATCAGTGAAAGAGAATTATCACACTGTTTGTATGTCTGCTTTTTAGAAGTAAAGAACTGAACGAAAACGGGGCCGCTCAGATTGTGAAAATACTAAGAAGTCTATAAATTATCTTATTAATATCATTGATAATTGAAATATATA
>DWQT01000572.1:0-21405 GCA_018244895.1 Myscelus amystis hages | reverse complement strand
TCCGTCGAGTGGTTTGGGCTGTGCGTTGATAGATCACCAAGTCAGTCACCTTTGAGTTTTATATATATAGTAGATACAGATAAAGATAATTGTGTAAAGCTTCAAGCTATAAGGTGTTCATAAGCTATAAGAATTCCGTTATTGAGAAACTACCGAAACTCAACATCGCTCTCATCGAACCGAGTATACAAGTAACTCGCTATTCGACTACTCCGCATGTCTTAAACTCTGCATGTCTCTGATAGTAGTTATTTTTTTTTATAATATGGAAGTAGAAGATGAGCATGCAGTCCACCCCATGCTAAGTGGCTACCGCCGCCCATGGACATATGTAATCAATCCCAGATAAGATTAGATTCCTATCTCAGGTCGACCACAGATGCGCTGCTACCTCTGAGGACTAAGCTGGAATGCCTCGAAAAAGTATGTCTATATGTACTGTAAGTAATTGGCTGTATGAGCGTTACCGGCCTAAACTGTATACACTAGTAAAACTTGTACATTAACAATAAGCCTAAACATCGTTTGTACGAGCGGTGTATCGTAGCCCGGTAATTGACTTAGCGGCGCCCTAAGAGCTCGCCTCCCGCCCAAATCCCTTTGTGCGCTTATTAAATTTCCCAAGGAACCTTTGAAGTTGGCGAAGCGTTTTTCTGCAGTAAATGTTACGGATCTATACTAAAGTACTTCCAGAAACTGACACAGCATGTCCCATTTCGTTTTGGCTAAATAATGCTGACTCCGCGGTCTGAATTCTAATTCTGGCCTCCGACTTTACTAAGCTATGAGCATTGCGTTTTATAATTTAAAATTTATATATCACTCGCTATACATATGAAGAAAATCATCATGCAGAAATCAACACTCCTTTGAAAATTTTTAAAGTATACTCGTATAATGATTTCGAAGCTGTGTTATGTTTGTCTGTGATAGACCTAATTCTTGACTACTACAAGGAGACCCCTGTCCAGCAGAAAACCATAAGAGGCTTGAGAAAAAATTATACTTTCTCAAAGGTCTTCTTTGAAGTACCTAACAAGTTTCATCTGTCTTTGAAATTCTTTTAGACTTTATTAGGCTTAGTCTACAATGCTAGACGGTGGAAAATTACACTCAACAAGCATTATAGAATATTACTGAAAACCTTCAGTTATGTACGTATTTAATGTTAAAAACGGCAGTAATCACAGCCTAAACGAGTATAGTAGGTTTTTGAGGTTATTCAGTAAATAAAATCGAAAATCCTTAATGCGCTAAAACCAGGAACATTAACAATGAAACTGAAATGTTCAAAAATATTTAAAAAGAGTATCAGCGTTCTGTCATTTAGAGGAGAGTCTGTAACTGTTACAATAATTTAATTACATTTCGTCACGAACCAACAAATTAATTTGCAAGTCATTCTTTATGTCTTCAATTAACACTCGCAATAACTTATCCCAATATCCCAATATCTCGAATCGGAAGCCATAAAATGTACGCGAAGATAAATATTATTCCCCAAGCCACCATATTGGCTTACATTGACGACATTCAAAGCGAATGAACAAGGAAAGAAACTTAATCAGATACTCAATTCCATGCGTCAAATTCTTTTATACTGAAAGTATTTCTAAGGTGATTTGCTTCGAGGGAGATGCGGGGACTTTAATAGCATCGTGTATTATTAAAAAATTAGTGGGCGTGGATTAAAAAGCCTTTTCTTTACATATGTGTTATGGCTAGGGATGGATTTTATTTTGTGTATTTAAACACAAATGAGTAAAATAAGTTTTTGGCTTCGACTCATAAAAATAAGCACGCTTAACCAATTTGCATTTCTTACGAATTAACCCCTAATGTTAACGTTGCTTTTTCGCACAATAAACTGAAAAAAAATATGATAAAACAAAGAAGGACCACTATTGTGTTATCCTGAATGACACAAAAGGACCGCAGCGAAGAACTGACACACGCACACACATAAATACAAAGACACACATACATAGAAAACGTCGGGTCGCGAAATTCCAAAGACATGTTTACTGTTCCACTACCCCGACGTCACTTTAAATAGCTAAGAATTATTTGGGTCTACGTTTAATATTAATATGATTTTAACTTTTGTTTCATTCGTTTTCACAGCTGTCCAACCATCTCTCCGCCGACATTCCTGACATATGTATGTATAGTAACTGTATGATTATGTTTTTAGACAGGATATTATTATAAGATCCATTGGGTATCTGTTGCTTCAGTACTAAAGTTCTTAGAAAATTGAAAGGAAAATTTGTATTGCTTTTTTCCGGGACTACCTTTTAATCAACAAAATTATGATCCAACACAATGTTGAAATAACTCTTCTAGACTTGGGTTGATCTACCATGTTTAACTCAGTCTTTTGTTTTACAGTAAAAACAGTACCTCCCTATTGGTAGTAAAACTAACATATCTATTTTTACTTTCATTACAGGGCTATAGAGGGATAATGAGTGAAAGGGTGCAAAGGAAGTCAAACAACGCACTGCGGAACAACCGGTATAAGTATAAACAGCGAGGCGACTAAAACACCCCAAGGGCTGCGATATTTCAAAAGAAAATCCGATCACCATTTTGTTCCACCCTTTTTATTTCCTCAACAATATCTCTTGTTTCGACAACTCTCAATTTCTATTTATAAAGCTATTGATTTTAATTCGCAGCGATTGTTTTTACCGTTTGTTTTGCTCTTACATCGCAATAATAAATCGAAGGGCCTTTTTGAGACTGTCATTTTAGATGGGTTCTGGTTTAATGACTGCGCTTGGCGGTGCACGGTTTTGCATTGGAAGACGGCCCATCTCCTTAAATTATATCACGCCAGATCTGTAAGGAAGTTCTAGGTGCAATTAATACGACAATTTCCGCAATAAAGTACACTGCAATATTATCGAAGACGAAATAACAAGCAATGCACAGTCAGCACACTATGAGGCTGCCAATAAGATGTGCCAACTAGTGAATCTAGCGATTCGCGGTAGAGGATAAAGAACTGGACATTTTTCGAAGATTTTATATTTGGGTGCATGTTTTGTTACATTTTATAAGATGTTATTTGATGTAAATGTGAAGTTACACCTTTCGATTTTCCGATATTTGTGAGTCAATCGCGCAAAAAACCTTAAATCTTTATAACATTTCACAAGCTGATCAATTACAGGGTGGAAAATGTCAAATTGATTCCTACTTAGTTTTTCGGCCATTCTTGGTTCAAATGAATTATGATCGTTGCTTTTCATCTTGAACGAACGGAAAAGTTCCAATTTCAAAGTGAGTTATAATGATAAGAAGCAAGCTTTTTAATCTGTTCCGCGAGTGGCGGCGGAGTGTAGTGGCGTGTGTGCGCGTGCAGCCGGCGGACAGGTGTGATGAATGGCCGGGACTCGCCAGTTTATTGTCCATCCATCATCGGGGGTTTTCTTGCACATTTACATTTTGTGTGCACGGCGTGTGCGACGTTTGAAACTGTGATTGATGTTCACATTACTGTCCATTGTTGCGGGTGACGCCGTCGCCGTCGAGGGTTGCTCGGAGACCCGTCATTGTTGTGCCCGTTTACCTTGGCGACATGTTTGCGTTTCTGTGTGATAGGCGCACAGTAAATTATTAAGAGTTCCATCTTAGGATAATAGGAGAATTCCAAACTAGGATAATAGGAAAATTCCAACTTAGGATAACAGGAGAATTCCAACTTAGGACAGACAATTTCAACTACCTCCTTATTGAATTTCATCATAATCAGCCGGTTAGATGTCAAAGCCTAACAAACAAACAGACAGGTATAGTTTAGCATTTGTATGGATTATACTTCGTGAGGATATCTTCAGTCCAGAAAGATTTCTATAACGTAAGGCGTATAAATGTAGATTGAACCTTTAAATAAGAGAAATTTCCAAGTGGCTCTAAAGAAGTTTCACTTCAAATATTTCTAAGCACACAAGTGAATTATCCATCTATAAGATATTTCAAACTTACCAAAGTTACCTTTGTACCTTCAAGGGCTCTGTCCTTAAGTTCACGGCAACAAAGCGTAAGCCCGACACTTCTAAATCCATTAAACTCAGTTGAACTTTCTTCGGCACGCTGCGACCTCTAGCGGAGATTTATGGTGCTTTTTAAGGTACCGGTAAGTAATTTGACTAGCCTTGTGGTTGAATAGTCAGAGAGAAACTGCAAAACCTGTGGTCGTGGGTTCGATTTCCAATAACGAACATTTGCGTGATGCGTACGTTTGTTTGTTTTGTCTGGTCGTTAAAAATCTGCATGTAAGCGATATACACATGTATGTTTATTAACTAACCGGTTACAATAACGCGTTTGATTACCTAATTTGGAATCAGATAGCCGTATAGCAAATTTACGCCATCATTATTTAAAAAAATTGTATTGTACTACAAGCATGGGTTAAAACCACGTTTTAAAACAGAACCTAGGCATTGAAATTTCATTGAAGCTTAACCGACAATACTCCGACAACACAAACGAACAATCCGTAGATATCTTGTAACTCAGCGCATTCAATTATCTGTGAAACTTGAATACTAAATATGTTCGAGTTGTTCATGACAACTTACAATTATTATAACAATATTAAAGCGAATATCTCTCGTGCATAATAATGATTGTAGGTGTCTCAGAATTGTAGATATACTCAAAATAGTGGCATTTACGTCTTTACTGAGTAGGCGTAGTACTTATAGGTGGCGTTCGTTATCTTTCAAAATAAAACGTGTATCCTGTATTCCTTGTGTACTGAATATAAATGAGGATCTTTTTGATTACAACTTGCAATTATTTGCAAATCGAACTGCGATGGAAAATAACGCGAGGAAACCAGCGAGTTACAAACTCAAAGTTGTGCAAGTTTTCTGAGGCACGTGGAAAAGAAGTCTAGTAACATTTCTTAATCTGTAACCCGTCACGTGGTAACCAGTTATAGGAAAAATTAACTGCTAATTCAGTCAAAGCAATTATAACATTTTTCAACAATGCTGTTGTAAGATATTTGTAGAGGAAATTTGGGTTTGAAATTTTAAACCGTCAGATAATAGCTGCTACCTGGTCTAATAGTGATCATGTACATTTGATACGTCATCGATTAAGGCATAAATAACAGTAATTATAAAACATACTGCAATATGTTGTTCATAAAAAAACAGCCCAGAGATGTTCATAGTAAGAAATAAATTTTGAGAAGTGAAAGTTATTTCTGTTTTGTTTTACTTTTAGTTATCCAGAACTAATGTACTTCCTCAGTGTTCGTATCACTGACCGGTAAAAGTAATCTCTGTTCTACATTTTTAATGTGGCCAAAGCTAGGAAAACGTCGCAGAGTAACGAAAATATTACGTTAGGACGACCGCAAGGAACCGTTGTCTCTTTCGCGGCTTGTTTCGTTTCCGTAACTCGCTTCGTTCCAGAAAACACTTCACGGAATAAATATTACCAATTATCTGTTGTATTGCTACATACATTTTAGGCCGCTTCTTATTGCACTGATGAAGAGTCGTCTTCTCTCAGTGAGAAGGCTTTAGGCTCTGTCTGCCACGCTGACCAACTGCAGAATTACTGAACACACTAAACAGTTTACAGCGTAGTAAACTGACTCTATCTTACTCTACAGGTGTTGGAAACACCTGGGACTGTATTTGCCAGGGCATATCCGTCACTGTCGCCAAGCGACCAGTAAAACAAATTCTCTCAAACAAAACTGCCTTGTAACAAACTTGACAATTTATCAGCCCAGCTGTAAATCCTTAAAGTATTCACGACAATCGTAAATCTCTGCGTTGATCAACGTTAGGATAACGTCGCAGATAAATGTGATACATACGGTGAGCTGTTTACGTTTAAAAGGAATTACAAAAAGATTGCGCAAATGAGTTCTTTTTATAGTTATCAATGGCAGACGTTTATTTTTGTTCATTTGTTTGTTTATTTATGTAAATTCCCTAAGACTGGGGGCTAGGGATTACAAAGGGCAAACCTAAAGCCCGGTAGTATTATCTTTCGGCTGACCTTGGGTAGCGGCGATAAACTGGGCTAGACTTAGCGAAACAAAAGAACATTTGGAAACGTGCCTAAATAAATACATACAATATTACCTAACAGTTTAGTTAGATTCGAACTCACAGCTTGATGTAAACTGTACAGTATTTTATTCCGTTCCACATTAATACCACAGCAGGTTTTCTTAATGTAACAGTGAGCATGTTTCAAGCAATCTAATAAACCATTGCTAGGAATAGTAGCCATTCCAAAAATTCCCTTGTATGTATGAATATTTGATTAAAAGAGTGGTACCGTCAACTTTTTGCCCTTAAATACAAACTTGTAAATCAATTTTCAGATTTCTAATTTTTTTCAATGACCAGCTTTCGTTAGTTTTGCACTTTTGACAACGTCTATTGATAGGAAAGTTCTGGAAGTTCTCGTAATGAGTCGATTGTGTGTCATAATTAACACTCACAAGATAAATTACCCAGGGAGCTTGCCGACTTTCCAAATTAAGAGATATGGAGGATATTTGCCGTTAATAAAGTAGAACGCGATTTTCCTCCAGAGACAGTATTTCTGAGAGATAGTGGCATTAATCTACCACCTGTCTTGTTGCGTATCTTTTCCTAGCTAGGAAACGTGTTTCATGATATTATGATGCATAGCATTAATAGCGGGAAGGACTCTGAACTGGCAAAATACGACCATGGTAAAGGAGAGAGAACCTTGGTTGTAGCTTCACATTAAATTAGTTTAATATATTATAGTATTCGACATAAATACAAATAATATACTAGAGTAGACTAGATAAACTTAAAAATAGAAAAAAAAAACATAGGCTAATTCTACAAAATACCAGATAGAAAAAAAAAGAAAAACAGAGTTAATTAATGATTATAACAGATACAAAACTGGTACATAGCGTTTGTGAATAAAGATGGAAAAGATGCTGCGTAGAACTTGCTTGGTATAGTCGATATACATAGTTAGAAACTAATTAAACCTACTTAAGGACTATTCGAGGAATTGCCAAAGTTTAACACTTCGCATCCACAAATAACGGAACTCCTACAGATAATTCATTTATGTTTCACAAAATATGTTACACTTTTCATAACAACAACCACAACAACATAAATGACAAGTCCCAATGACAGGACCACGTATGATAATAACATCTGAAATATGATTTCTATTCATTATCTCTACAACATGAAAAGTTTCGAGCAAATTCCACGATTATATCATTAAAAGCTTATTCTCATTCATTCGACCGCCCGCAACATTCTGACGTGACCCGCTTATCAAAGACAATCCCGTACATGAACTTTGACATATTGTCCACGTCCAAACGCCATTATTATTACACGGAATGGTTTCTCTCCATGTTTTATCTGCGTTTTTGAAATATACTATGCTCTCTTATATTGAAGCGTGTTTCAAATATTTTTTGGAGACGTTGAAGCAATTCCTAATTTACTGATCGCTTCGCGAATAGTCCCACCCACACTTGAGTAACATGATGAATCAAACCGCAGCCTGTCCCCGGCCTTTAAAAGAGACCGACCAAGAGACTAACGAGCAGCTGAGGACCGTTAAAGGTTCAAACGGTAAAGTAATAGCATTGATTGAAAATTGATCCTCACCCGGACTCTAAAGCAAAACACCACCTCACATTAATCTACCTGAATGTCTTAACTTAGCTTACCAAATACCACAAACATAGTAGAGCATTACAGCGGCCATCTCAGTCGTCAGGAATATCAAATACCACAAACATAGTAGTGCATTACAGCGCCCATCTCAGTCGTCAGAAATATCAAATACCACAAACATAGCAGTGCATTACAGCGCCCATCTCAGTCGTCAGGAATATCAAATACCACAAACATAGTAGAGCATTACAGCGCCCATCTCAGTCGTCAGAAATATCAAATCACTTGTAATTTCTACCAAAACTAATAACTAATATTAATTGGACTCAAATTTATATAAACTAGCTGGATTCGACCATCATTTCAATTTCAAAAAATTCTTCAGTAACGTATTGCTCACTTCTATAATATTCGCGATGAAGAATTCGTGTCTGATTTATGTAGATTGGCTCAGATAACATGAATTCCTTGGCGTATTGTTCAGCTGAAATCGAAGCGGTCCCTTATGAATAAAATCTAGCGCTATTTTTACTTTGTATCTGTAAGTGTCACTAGATAAACGTCGATACACGTTGACACACACAGTGTCACATTTCCAGAGAACTTTCATACCCAAATGGTACATTTTCGAAAAGTCATAGCGTACTCTCAAAAGTCTAGCGCTGGTAGAACTTCAATACTTTATTTGCTCTCTGACATCCAGATGACATCCAGCCAGGAAGTTCAGGAAGTTAGTATTATTGAAAAATGATTGGGATTTCACTCTCCCACTCCGGGGATCGAGGCCGGAACTCGCCTCGGACGTGACAAAGTCGAACATCCCTCGCTATAACGATGAAAAAAAATCATCGAAACGAAATCTTTAAACCTTACAGTTCTACGCGCTATTCTCGAAGATGTGTTTAGCATACCAAATCGCACTTGGCACTTCGTGGTAGATTGCCTTAATCCCTTTCATTCTAAGAGGAGACGTGTCCAACAGTGGAACAACAAATAGCATTGAAAAACGATACAAATAAGCTATATATGATTTTTCCACATAATCTTATAAAAATAGAGTATTATGAATGACTAGATCATATATAAGACAATTTGCTCTGATGTCAACGCGAAAACAGGGATTGTTATCAGAGCAAATACAGAAACGTAAGAATAGCTCGAGATCTCTTTTCATTCATAACTTCGTTTCCGTACCGGTGGCTCTTGAACTGGTAACCTTGTTACAAGGGTGTAAGAACGATTTTCGCATAACAAACAATTGGATGATTCAACTAAACGCTGTTGCAATACAGTCTATTTTGGAACAATAATCTCTTGAACCAATTGACTTCGTGAAACTCACGGTCAAAAGGCTCTTCGCAACTGTTGAATCGAAATCCCTTCATTCGTTTTTATTGTTAAATCATTTCGTTAAACTTCAAATGGAGTCTGCTGACTGCTTTATCTGATGAACTCTATATTATCTGTTTAGGTCAGTTTTAAAAAAATAATTCGATGTCATTGTTCTTTTGTTCATTATTCTTTTATAATAATTCTAGCTCTTTAGACAGAGAGAACCGAATGTCCAATAACTCTGACCTCACAGACTTTAACTCCTTTTCGCTTTGGCTGATACTAATAAATAAGTTCATTGTACGTGTTTTCATAATTAGTATCTTCTTAAATGCGTTGACTAATTTTGATGCAATTTGTGTAGTTATAGAGTCCAAGTCACCAAGCTACTGTTTCGTTGGTTACCATCTAACGAAAATGTAAAATGTTGAAATACTTCCGTAAACAAACAAAAATCAATATTTTAATACATTAACGGACACATATCATGTTTTATCAGAAATTTCAGTTGAAACTCTTAATACAATGGGAAGGAATGAAAAATCGTCGCGGCGCTGATGACAGTAATTTTTGTAATCCGCTGCCCTACGACGCAGTAATGACAGCGCTGGGTAAAGCCGGCCATTCACGTCTTCACAATATAATTTTATCAGAAAAGTAAAACTTTTCAACGAAACTCGATAGCGAAAATTTGTCTGCCTTCTTGGTTCTGATTTAATGTTTGAGCCTAAAGTCATAGGTTCGTTATCTATCCAGGATAAATATTTTTCTGATGAGCATTTGTTTCCGCCTGGTTTTTAGGTGGATGTTATTAAATCACAATGGAATAGTCCAAACTATTATTGTCATTATCACAGCTATATAAGCTTAGGAACCTCATTAGTGCCCAAATAAAATTTGTCTACAACGTCGCTGCTAGATGTAGCGAATTTTAAAAGTAACTTGATAGATCGGCAAGTTTGCGGGTCAGCGGGGCCACGACTGGACCAATAATTACATTCACTCGGCCCTTTGAGCGACCACGTTAGCCAACTGTAACATAATAATGGTCGCTACAATCTTTCAAATAGAGTTCATTTTTCTTTGCACATAATTGAGCTACTTATATTGCACTATGTTTATTTTCATTTCTTCTTATAATTTGCAACCACTTATAATAATAAAAATTATCGTCAAGGTTTTTGTTAGCATTTTACTTTGTTACGAGATCTGTCTTTAGCTACTCACTGCACCACAGAGCTAAAGGACCAATAAATAAATTGTTTTAAAAAATATTACTAAAAAGCACCAAATGTGCCCACAGCAATGACTAGGAATCAATAGTCGTTTAGTTTAGCTAGCAATTTAAATCGTCAAAAATCAAATGCAACTTGTTTTATACATTATAAGGTAACATACATTTCGCACCACGCACCTCTCATAAACAACTAACTAACTAACTAAAACTAACTTACTAAGTTCTCCCTAACAGTCCCATTCGTACAGCCTTATTAAAGGCTAATAGCAGTGCCTCCTGTGACTGCTCCTGAATGTTCGTTACTCTTTTCACATAAGAAAACTCATTTCAATACGAATAGATGCGCGTAAGTGAAACAATTTTAAAAACAGAATAGGAAATAATATAATAGTGGTACATGAACAGCGGTTTTTATTTAAAAATAGGGCGTGGCCGTCATCAAAAATACATCGCGCGGGCCATTGTGACCACCACGAGCCCTACACCCTTCATCATACACAATCTATGTTTGACTAAACGTATTATGTCAGCCTACTTTTATTGTTTTATGTACAGCGCAGTGACACCTTCAGTCTTCAATCTACCGCATCGGGGATCCGGGTTCATATCACACTTCAGATCGAATATAGGAAGTTATATTTTAATTCTAAGTTATCAAACGCATATCTTTGCAAAAGTTAAAAGCGTGTCCAGGGTTGGAACCCAAACCCCGTAATAACGGTAATTTTGTATACATACGCATCGAATTGAGTACTTTTTTTTTCCGTCGACCAATATTCCTTATAAATATACAACACCAACTAAGGTACATCTATACTTCTATACTTTTATAAGTTTATATTATATAAAGCTGAAGAGTTTGTTTGGTTGTTTGATTGTTTGAACGCGCTAATCTCAGGAAATATTGGTCCGATTTGAAAAATTCTTTCAGTATAGGCTATATAACATCACGCTAAGATAAATAGGAGAGGAGCAGCAATAAAAAATATTGCGACAAGGGCAAAATAATTATTATTTATATCGCAAAGCAACATTTGCTGGGTCAACTAGCTTACATAATAACCAACAGAAAGCTACGGCGCAACAGTGTAAAACGCGTTGGATTGCGAATTGCGTGCAAATGCTTCCGTCTGCATTATGCTTAGCAAATCTTTAACGTTTGGAAAACTTAAGTGATAAATACTTGTAGTTGAGTTAGCCCCAGTCAAGTTGCTAACTTGCGTGTTCCGAAGTATGATTCACGTAAAGTTCCCAGTTCGCTGTTTACAACTCGATTTTAATGACTATAGAGGTCTGTTTATCTTTATTTTTAGTCAAAATATTGGAAACCTCTAAGACTCGGCGTTTTAAATCTCATCAGTGGTGATTTTGAAAAACTTCAAGTGATTCTTGAAGTAATTTGCAATATACCCTATATTGAATACTGCTTGGAATCAGATAGCCATATTATGTGGAATATAACCCAATTATAATTATTATATGTCAGGAATATACACAAATTCATCCCAAACAGGAATATCTAGAACTCACTCTTCCATATGTTATGTCGTCAATAAATCAGCCCATACATCAAACATACCGTTGAAGTATATTTCAAACCGTTTCCAAAATATTTATTAGAGTATATGAATACAATCATTTTTTCATTTATTTCATATCATTTATTATAATACATTTTAAACATAGTTGTATGTTTTATGTTTTTTTTATAACATTAACACACATACTTAAGTATGTCATGTTAAAGTGCTCAAAACATTGTCTCTCCTGATCTTGACATATGCCCTAATAAACTAAATTCAAAATGTGGGTTAAAAAAATCGAAAAATCCTACCATTAACATTTGACGGTCATTCGCCTTTTATAATTATGGCCTTTCTAAATACCACCCCGCTAAGGGGTTACTTTCCCTATTAATCATAGTTCCCCATTGGATCAGTAGGTCAGCGGGAAATCATTAATTTTACGCACTGTAATTTACAAATCGTATACTATACAAAGCCCTTATGGCTACGTGAAGCTGTAATATGACCAGAGTTAGCATCGGCACAGTCAGTATTTATATATATGCCAACGTTGTACTGAGCGGTGGGTTGCTTCGACACAAAAATATTACAATTACAAAAAGTACGTTAGCCTGGAGTGGAAGTGAAATATTGCATTTATACTAAGACACTATTCTAAACGCTCTACGAAACGCGTAGAACTTTCGTAGCACTAGCAGGTAGTATGCGTAATAGAGGCTTCGATTCGACAACAAAGTTTTAAAAGTATAATGATCATCTTATTAATGTATGACCGACTATATATTAACGTAACACATAAATATGTCTTAAAAGCCTCTCGACATTAAAACGAGAAGGATAATTTAAAATTCCACCTTTAAGAGGGTAAAATAGGGGTTGAAATGTCATTTGAAAATGCGCCATTTTGAAATTGAGCGCAATAAAAACTGGTTTTTAGCGTTTGGATTAGAAATTTGAAAAAATCTTGTTTTAACGTTTCTTAGAAAATCAACCTGATTAAAAGTTTGTTTAAAATTCTGCCAACTTTGACGCAACCAATTATCCTTTCTAGACATGTGAGAAAAAAACCTTTTTATTTATGTAAGTGTTTATAATTTAACTTTAGCTAACAAGATTAGTGATATAGGTAGCTGACGCGCAAATGAACCCACAGGCATTACCTAGTATAGTATCTATACATTTTATTCCATTCATCAAATTCTAAATCTATAATAACTAAGTCATATAACTAATAAAAACCAAAAAGCATAACAAGCGCTATTGTATTCCGTTTATCTTATGAATTAAGCATCAAATTTATTCCCCTATAAGTTCTAAGCCGGCTGTGATTACAAGAGGATCTTGGAAATACTTCCATTTGGACTAACTAGCCTAATTTCCTATCCTCGATCATGTAGATACGGACAGATATGTTACATGACGTATCATGAGGTAGTATAGATAATATAAAATACCTTATGAAGTAAATAAACAGCTATTATTAACTTATTCAGACCCAATTGAGGCACAGTTTAAAGTTTTAAGCGCTCTGACACATGAAACACATTAGAATTGGTTTTTATCTGCAACACTAAATATAACAAAAGTCTTATAATTTACAAATCGTAGAACCTCTTTTAACCATAAAGCTTCTTACGACTGTTAACACCGAATGTGTCTAGATACAGAGATTTGAGTTTATGAAAGTATATTTTCACCACGTAAGAAAAACGCGTTATACGAGTAGCCCCGCAATGCGCCTTTCTCTCCCTGCCGCGCACCCGGAAATGAAATCCATCCCTTGAAGCGGTACACGGGAATGATCATTATACTAAACGGGGGGTCAATTAATCAAAAGGCAACTTTTCCTGTCGAGCGCCCCCTGGACGGCATACGGGTGCTGTTCTCATAAAACTTTCCATGGACGGATGCCCGCGGAATTTGCTAATTACGGCGAATAAACTTTTACAACTGGCTGAGATTGTTGTGAATATTAACGACTATCGAATTAAGGGCGTATTATTTATTTTGCAGCGCGCAAAAATATATACTAACAGTATACGTTCCACAGTCGCAATCAACTGGTGAGCGCGGCCGTTGCATTACGGCCTACACGTCGAGAGTCGAGGTACGAGTAAATACTTCGATTAAAATAGTACGCGATGAAGTCCCGTTTACGGTATTAAATTACGAATACAAATCGTGAAAGCTTTAAACAATTTTCCACACATTATGTTGGTGTTGTACTGATATGTGGGTAGTTGTACCTTGTGTGTTAACAAGACGTGTACTTTCACTATGACCTTTTGTAACTGTTACTAAATAGAATGTGACAATAACTCGAATGTTTAAAATATTCTAGAACTCTAAATTACGAGAAATCTAGAACATTCGAGACAGATATCATGAGAGACGGTGGTTATTTTCAATTCGAATAAACTCAGCCTATCATTTCGATTGCATACATACGGGATAACTGGTGCATGGGTGGATAGATGTTCGACATGAAGAGGCCTCTTGGCAGTCCTCCACAGATCGGGTTGCCCGGTCCTTTGTAGTGTTCGGGTAAAATGTAGAATTCACTTCAATATGAGGTATTCTCCGAGCGCTAGGTATGTAAACTACGGGTGTATGAAACAAAAATCTTGATATACAAATGCAAAGTAAATTTACATGAATTTTAACGAAGATAGTGTTAATTCTTCGAACGAAGATAATGTGAAGTCTTCATAAATAAAATTTTTAAACTGCGAAATGCAAAATCTATATACTTGCATGTAAAATCTTTTTGTAAAATCTTTAATTGCACCCATATTTTGATAAATATATATTTTGTTTAGTTGGGTTTGGGCAAGAGGTTTTTCAAAAAAACCTGAAAAGAGATCTCCTACAAAACCGGTGCTGCAATAGCAATGGTATTCTTATTGTTGAAATGATTTTCCTACTATAACCGTACAAAAGTTGTCAGTTACCCGTTCACCATAGCACAGGCAGTGCTCATTTGAAATAAAACATGCTTGTAAATAAATTATTATATAGAAAAGAAATTAAATAAATATCTGTCACCGCCATAACTACGATTGAATGAATATAAACGCTAATATATTTTTTACTTATTCACACTGATTAGCAACTAACTTCAGACTGATGCAACCGCTGCAACTTCATACTGTTACTTTCAGATGAGGAATCTTCAAATTTCACTCTCACAATTTTTTCATAACGCGTCTAAAGAAGTGTAACTTCAAAAAGTTTGTTTCTTCGACTGTTAATCGGTAGTTAATCAGAGGGTGGTGGGAGGTTTCACTATCGGGTTGTTCGTTAACTATCGACGATCCGAACGGTCGCCAAACAACGCGACGACCTACAGAAACTCTCAATAACATTCAGTTATTCAAAGCGATCGTTTACCCAAAACTTGCCTTATTGTATTCCACATACAATAAAGTTAATTAACAAGTTGGTTTATAATACCTAGAATTAATAATTATGTTAAATAGCAAACAAGTATACATAGTTTTGACCGTAATATAGAGTTCCTCCACGGCACTTTTATTCCTCGATGTAGGTGTAGATATATCCTGTTGCCATACCATAACACAACATGACAAATTTTATTTATGTCTGAATAGAAATTGCTTACCAAATAATAACAGTAGTACAAACCTTAATTCACTTAACAAAACCATTAAAGAATTCAGGTTTTTTGAACAAACACGTAAAGCCTTCGCTGTTAGAAAAAACCATCATTCTCTCGTTGAGCGCTTTCCCGCGATTACCGCCTTTAGAAAAACTGAAAATGTACGTAAAGCCTGCAGGTTTTTCAGATAACATTTTCATTCATGCTGTATTCTTTAGGTACTCTTTTATTGTATACTTTTGCGTACGGATGAAAAATGTATCAGAAATACAATTTCAATGCTTTTAATTCAAAAAACACGTAGTTTATATACATGTTAACATGTATGTTCATACTTTTCGTAGCAGCACAAGCACACGATAGTCATATGCTTTTAAATTAATCTCAAGTTATTTTTCAACAATTCTCAAATATGCTAGATCATTTTCACTTCTACTTATTCCTTTACCTAATGCAACTTAGCAATCCAGAATAAAATAAAAGCGGCGTATTAATTACATTCTTTCCAGTTTTTTTCTAATCTCAAAGTCAATTATACTAGCTGTGTCAGACCGTTTCCTACATCGTCTATGTAGTTTTGGCGGTCCCATTTCCAGTCCTCAAAATGCGCTCCCCATTTTCATAACACGTACCGTTTTAACAGCGTTCCAACCTTTTTCATTTAGCCTTCAACCAATCCAATCAGCGCTCTTCAGGGCGATTCACGAAAACATGGAGAGGGAGAGGCAGTCGGGAAACACAAAGGTCCGCATGTATGTATGTCACGTGCGTGGCGAATACGGTTCGTATAACTTTAGAATTGATGCTATCAATTATTGTTCCTATTTTGATAACATAGAATAGAGTTCGTATAATTGAAGGATTGATCGTATTAATTATATTTGCTATATCGATAGCCTAGAATTTCGAAGTAATTCTGCAGGTGGAAATCTCCAGAGCGTCCTGAAATGGACCAGGCAAGTCTAGTAAAGGCCTATTTACTTTTGCTCTGACAAGACTCAGGCGTGAAGAAAATATGAAAAACAAATCAGGCACAGTATAAATCCAACATAATAAGTCCGATACACATTTTACCTTTTACGGCGTACAAATTATCGAAATACATACATAACCACCACGTCAGGACCCTAACGGTGTAGGCACAAAGCACCGAGTGCCAAATATACAGAAATACAATTACAGTATAATTTCAAGTTGTTTTCATTTATTTATTTATTTACTTCGGTCACTGACATCCATGCACACTATTACGTGGTTATAGCTAAACCTTTACATGAAATGCTTAGTGTCAGTATAATAATAAGCGATGACAACAAGGTAACATTAAATACGTCATAATATTAAGACAACATAATTAATAATTTCAACTTCATGCATCATCTTTAGTTTACAGCAATCACCTCGCGTTAATAAGGCATTCCCAAGTAACGACGTCGGAAATTGTCTAAAACGGGGACCATCAGTAAATGTAGGCACATCACGTTTGCCCCAAAAAAGGCTTGACTTGTGTGACTCTGAATTTCCTTGTTTAATATTTGTTACGTACCCAATGTTTTATACTTTCTAGCTGCCCTTAAATGGAATAACAATATTATAGACGGTTTTTCAAACAAGACTATTTTACTTATCTTAAGGTTTGTTCTTAACACAAGTAATTAAAAGTTTTATACTTCTACAAATGTCTTTCTCATTACCATCGTTATACGCATCACTTATGGAAATTAAGTTGTTATAAACCGATAAATAAATGTATCAACTGTCACACATGTCTGCACATCTATCTGTCTACATTATGTATGTTTATATAAAGTGTAATACCATTATTTTTGCAAACTACAAACCTCTTACTATTTGTTTCGGCAAAACCAAGTAATTGTGTTCCAATTACAAAGTTTATCGACAATCAAATCGCTTGTAACCTTGACGAGGTTGCAGACGTTGGGTGGCGGTTGACTTTCACAAGCGTTCCAATTACAAATTCAAATAACTACATACTTAGTTGACTTTCCTACCTTTCGACTTCCTGATTCAACCGGGACGTACATTACAATTGAACATGAAGCGCTCCGATGAAACAAGTGGAACATGAAGTCTATTCATATGCTGGCATTGTTTTATTATATGGTGATTCTCCCGAACTTTCCCTAGGGAAATAACTTTCGTATCAGTACATGAGTGATACCCACCGGAAACATTCAAATAGCTAGTGGGAATTCGAGGGCCTTATAAAATATTGCGTTTTTAGAAAGCGTAACTCACACAGACCATAACTGAACATCCGTTTCTCCACACTACCCGCATAAATCTTAACTTTTACCAGTCGCTCTCATCCTACTTTACGTTTCTTTGTGTTAAGGACTGGCTTTGTATTATAGGCAATATAAGAAATGCCACTCGTCCTTTCTCACTCTTTTGATAACTCCAAGTTTTATGTACCTGGAGACAGGGGGTTCCATTTCTACAAATCTAATCAGAAAACTATCTTATTACCTACATGAGATAATTAATGTGTTATTTATAAATGCAAAAACAAGAGAGAATTATACTCGTACCATTGTTTATGGCACAACCCTTGGTGAACGGTGGCTTTAAAATTCTATGATGTTTGAAGCACACAAAACTTGTTCAAAAGCAAAGTGGAGCTAGTGCTACAATGCCTGGACAACTAGTGGATATATTACATACAGACAAATAAATTCTAATATACATACATCATACAAATATTTGCTTGGTTGGAAATCAAACCCACAACCCTAGCTCTGCAGGCGGGTTTCAGTACTCGTGGGCCAAGAATTGAAACGCTCTGTTTATAAAATTGTCTTTATTAGTAATCTAAATACTTATTAAAATAAATACAAGCGTACATACATTTATCCGTCTCATCTTCGCTGCAAATGATGCTAAGGTCTTTCCGTAAAACAATAACTCATCTCACGCAGTCGGTTCGCAATTAAATTTCAAACACAAATTTCACATTTATCATCATTACATATCTTTCTTATGTTAAACATTACAAAATTCCAAATACCTTTAGCTTATGGAATGTAACTCTTTAATATTATGATAGTTATTTTTGTTGTTTGTGTCGTTATTATAGTAAAAGTGTTTCAGGCAAACAATTCAACCACCTACATATATAACAAACATTGAACAAATTATCTCATAAATCATTATGTCCTTACGCTTCTACGATCGTTTCCACCTCTATAATATGTCTGTGCGTCTTCCCTTTGTGGATCCCATCAAACTCGTCTTGAATTTCCTGCAACGTCCTACCCTTAGTTTCGGGTACAAAGAAATAAATGAAAATGAGAGCAATCACACAAGTAACAGCAAAATGCCACAACGTCCAACCAGATTCGACAATATCCACCATGGTCTGGTAGAGTTTCGTCGCCCCGAAGGCGAGGAACCAGTGGAAGCCAGCAGTGATGGCTGTCGCTCTTCTCGTCGCGTGCTGGGGGAATATCTCTCGTAACATCAACCAGGGGATCGGCCCAGCGCCGGCAGCGTACGCGCTCACGAAGAAGCACAACGTAAACAGTGGCACCCAAGTGTACCTGGTATGACCATTCGATTCCGTATAGTGAAAGTAAATAGCTAAACAGCCTAAATTGACAGCCATCACTACGTACGAAGCCAAAAGCAGCACACGCCGTCTTATTTTCTTCAGGAACATGGTTGAGAAATATGTGGAAGACACCAAGCAAAATCCCAAAACTATGGCTGCGCTAGGCGGATTCAATGACATACTGAAGTTGGTGAAAATTTTCTCAGCGAAGAAAAGGATGGGAAATATTCCGCTCATCTGCTGAGAGATCATAAGACCAAAAGACACAATCAGAGCTTTCAAAGTCGCCCGCGTCCCGAACAACTCCTTAAACGTCATTCTGTTCTTGGGCGAATTTTTGATATGCTCTCGCAACAACTTAATTTCTGAATCCACGTCGTTGTCGATGCCTCTGAAGTATACCAGGGCGGCCTTAGCTTCGTTGCTTTTCCCTTGCGACGTCAGGTATCCGGGCGACTCCGGGAGGAATATGAAACCGATGAAGAAAGCGACCGGGATGCTCGCACTGAGGACGGAGAGCCACGAAGTACTCTGCACCATACCTGGAACAGAAGTAAATAAATTATGACCTTTATTTACGCTATTGTAGTCTACATATGATAAATATATGCGTTTAATAGAGGCACCCCAGAATATGAACGGGTTTTAGAATAATGTAATGAAAAAAGAGATATTCCAACCATTTCATATTAATGAAGCATCAGTTTAAGTCGCACAGCATACACATATTTCTATTCCACTACATTTCAATGTCATCATCAACTATTATCATTTCTTTTCTCATCAAATGAGAAGAATTAAGTCCGCACTTCGAAACTGTAACCATTTGGCAGTGAATCGATTTCAACTACGTGTTTGTACGAACATTTTCATGAAAATTCACAAATTAAAGTGTTCTCAATGTCAATTGACACGAAAAGGTCCTAATCCCAAGACAGATAATTCTTTGCGACTTAAAAAGGAAAATACTTTGTGATTAACACAAAGAAAACGTAACAAAGAATAAAATAAAGATAAGTAACAATGGAATACAAAAAGAATGCCTAATCCTTTTATAATAAATATAACACAATTGAGTCTTTGAAGACGGAATGATTAGCTGCGGGATAACTGGGGGAAAAGTACAGTTGCCTAGTTTCGAAAGGTTATCGACACTGCTGTCGGAAAAGTAGAAAGGAAAATAAGTAAATACAGTCACGAACATAAATTCATCAGCAATAATATGTGCCCCGAGGAATGCTTTTCTTACGGAACTTAAGTTATGCGTTAAGTACGTCTCAGTATTGCTTAAAGCATTATTGCTACACATATGTACTATAATTGTTTTATAACTATTTACACAACACACCATCAACTATTTTATTTCTCAAGTATCAACGCGACAAACTGTTTGCCAGCACGCCGGCCATTTGCCTGTCCTCAATGCCTTAGTCCATAAAATACGCCTTTTAAATATTACTGTCTGCCCTCAAGTTCATATTTTGCGAATATTTCAAACAGTTGACTGCCTCGTTGCTCGAACGGTTGCTAGCGCGACTGCCGATCGGGAGGTCCTGGCCCGGGAGGCCGGTTAGGATTTCTAGTAGTGACTCGGAGTCTGGATGTGTGCTCGGCGCATGGCAATAGGCTCACCACCTATTCCATTGTGGGACTTAAACGTAACTGGACAAACGTGGGGTCGTAATACACTCCTCTGCCTACCCCTTCGGGGATTACAGGGGTGAAGCGATTGCTTGATAAATGCGATTTAAAAAGAAGCTTTTTTACAGTTGTATTATTTCCTTCGTCTTTTAATACATTTGGCATAAAATCAGACATGTTTGAAGTTTGATAGAAGGTGAAATTTTGTTTGAAAATCCGCCAGCATCGACTCCAGCGGGATGAAAAAATGAAGTTTTTAAATTTATCGAATGATTTTTTTTCTAGCTATCGCGAGCACCAGCTGAATTCTAAGGGTCGGCAGAGACTTAACAACTTAACATGTTCCAGTAACTACGGTCCTGTCGAGCTTCCTCAGTTTGTTCCACATTAGAAGTCGTCGCACATATTCGTCTATGAAAAGATGTGTTTTCGGTGTATACTTTGTATTATGTACAAATTATATTATGCTTCAACTTCAACCCCTTCGGCAATAAAAGGAACCGAAACGTGAATAACATTGTTACGAGGGCAACAGACATGGACGGTAGTAAAATAAATATAAAATTATATCGGACCGGCCTCCGACTAAGAATTCTAAAAACATTACAAACTTCTCAGGAACAGTAAAAAGTTCTGAACACCGCTTGGATGAATTTCAAAGGTTAATAAAAATAAATTCATAATCCTACCCATATTATAACAGCTGAAAGGGTTTAGGGAAAGGGATTACATGTATTTTTACATAAAGATAGAAAACAAATAAAAGTGTTCAACTCACAAGCAATCTTCTATATAATCTAATATACACA
>DWQT01000571.1:0-21410 GCA_018244895.1 Myscelus amystis hages | reverse complement strand
TTGAACCAATAATTTTGTAACATCTTTAAATGTACCCATATTTGTACAAATAAATGTCTTTGTCTTTGTCTTTGTCATTTTGAAACAGTGGGAGTTTCCTTTTTCGTTTTACAAAATTTAGGTGGGGAAACCCACCCATAGTCATGTGTTCCGAAACTAAGCCTCTCTTGTACTTTGGTGTTCAGAGAGCTGATAAACTACGTGTTCTACATATATATATGTACATATTAACACTCATTTCCTGGTGGTTCCCATCAAACACGCGATCCCCGGCAGCCAGAATCACTAACCACTGAACCAATAAATCAGCCAGTCAGTATTTTGTGACTCAACTAGTAACTTCCACTCTAGGTCCTACAACTTGGACTCTCTCAATGTATGTACTAATAAATCAATATCATCTTCCTAAGAGCGTGTCGGTTTGCGCATAATATTGAGTTAGTCGCTGATAACTTTATGTCTGGTTTAAATTAGTTATTAATCTGCGTTAAGTTTACTCGTATCATGCAGATATGGTAACTATCAGATTACATTCTCTGTAGGGTGTGTGGGTCGGTTGATTGGTTATCGCGTTGGATGATTTAGAGTTGCTAAGTTACACTGCAAACACATTTTCTACCCCTGGACTCAGTATGTTACGTCGCTGTATCCCAAAATCTCGTTTACTCTTGCTTTTGATAGATTGAAAAAACGGATACAGCCTTTCGTTTCGAAATTCGAATGCCTCCTATTTCTCCGGTGCACTAAATCACTGTTAGCAATCGTTAACATTTTTCATTAGATGCATTCCCTGTTTGATTTCCTGTTAATATGTATCAAGTTGCATTTGCATTCATTTCACTTTTCCTGTATTCAATTTTATTACGTTTTCGCTTATTTGCATATGTATATATACAATTTATTCCAAATTGTTCCCTCAGGGTAAGCAACGAATCTGTGTCAGACTATTTAGACAGAAATTCTAAAAAATAAAATAGACACACGGTGCAGTGTCAATAGGTGTGATATAAAATCGTACTAAAAAACAAGTCATAAGACTAGTTAATGAAATTATTTAAAATAGTCTCAGGAACCAAATTATGCTTAGAATCTTATGTACGAGTATGTAATAAGAGACTCCAGCAGTTAGTAGTAATCCACAGAATATTATATGAACGTAAAATAGTAGTACTAGTAGAATCTTGCAGTAAATCTTTGGTAGGTATTTCCGCACACGAAGCTGAATTTCAAAATACACCAATTTATTTTATAAACATAAGCTCTCCGCTACACACTCGACGATATCTATTTCAGCGGGAAGCACCTACTCTCGTTAATGCATCGACAAGCTTGTTAATTACAATCTACTCCGCAAACAACGGGAATGATAACTTAGTTCATTTTCATATAAGTTTATTTTAGATTGTGTTTGCGTTGTTCGTTTATTTATTAGGCACACGACAATCTAATATTAAGCTAATACAAAATTTAGTCTGTGACTTACGTTACCACGATTTAAAAATTTCATCACTACATAGTATAAAATAAAGTCACTTTCTCTTTCCCTATATCCCTTTGTATGCTTAAATCTTTAAAACTACGCAACGGATTATGATGCGCTTTTTTTTAATAGATAGAGAGATTGAAGAGGAAGGTTTACGTATAATACGTTCACAGTTTATCTGTAGTGTATTTAGTATCAGCTCTGCACACGTGCGAAGCCGGGGCGGTTCGCTAGTTTTCAAATAAATGTTTCATAATAATAGCGTTTAACTATGACATTTTAGGAAATATACATCTTTACCAATATCAAATATTGTAATGAAATTAATATTCACAAAATACATGACAGAATTCGTTAGATGATTGACAGATTTCGTTAAAGGAATGATTGTCACAGTTTGCATGTCTGAAAACATCAGAAAATACACTACAATAGCTTATCGTTAACAATTGTAACCGGAGATGGCCTAAAGTAGGCCGCGCGGCCCATTTTTCTTCAAACTCACCACATCTCTCAGTGAATTATTATCAATGGTTAAATGAAATGAGAGATCACAATACGAAATAAATAGACGAAGTTTCAACAAAAAAATTCAAAGAGTACAAAATCCTTTAACATTAATCATGGCTTAAATCTTTAGTAAAATCTCTCTTACGTTAAACGACTCAGTAGTTAACTTTTGATGAAAAGAAAATAACATTGATTTAAATAAGCTCAATTAACCCCACTCGTATTTCCCAAGTTAGTTACAGTTGATTTAAGCAAGATTCGCCGTTAACAGAAAACTCGTTGGCGAGAAAAATTACCGCTTTCCACGGAAGCGTAATTAAAAGAAGGTAAAACCCTATAAAATTAAATCATAAAGTTCTGACACTAATGTAGGAATACAACCTTTTATTCAATCTAACTTTGAAACGAAATAGGCCCGAATAATTCGATGTTATTTCCTCATTAATGTGACTCGGGAACTTGGGGGTCGGATTAAAAACTCCCGCGGGGTCTCACGCCCGCCCAATTACCTCCAAGTAGGCTAAAGAGGGTCTGTCTCGTCTGTTTAATTGAGAAATAGCATTATTGGCAACCTATTGTATCGCCGAAGTTAGACTTTGGAGTGACATTACGAGTATCCTCCTACTCAGTGTCAAATAAGATACTTGTTAGCTTAGATTAAAGGTTTCATTGACTATAAGAATTTGCCCGGGGCAAAATATAAACATAATCTTAACAGAATTTTATGCTTTGTTTCACTCATTTATTCTATTACGTTTATAAACTTTTTCGAATCCAAGTCATGTCGTTACCCAGGTTTCGAGTTATATTCAATTATTACTGATTTTAACTAATTCAATTCAACCGTTTCGACAGATAACAGATAAAAGAAAGCATTTATAAAAGAAAATACGGATTTAAACGTGTAACGTGTGTAATTATAATATTATTCCCACAGACTCATACTGAGGATTCGAATTTTAACGACATCAAACCTTTGAAAGGTTAATTATAAGCAAGAAACGCGCCACTTTGTATTTCTTTTTGCGGTTGAACTCTTCACAGGAATGGCACTTTCACTGACTGAAAGGGATGTTAGCGGAAAAGAAAGAAAAAAAAAACATACATCATAGATATATGTGTGACTTTTCTTATATTTTTGAACGTTCAATTAGGCAGAAGAGTAGGGAATGTGTCACTGATTATATACAATACATATTTGCAAAGATACCAAGAACAAATAGTTCACTGGGGAATTTAGAATATATTGAAAATAAATGTCAATTCTGTAATCGCAGTAACATTGCATTATGGGAATGTTTTGTACTCTTTGAATTCAGAGTTGTAGACGGCTCAAATATTTGCTACACGGTGTAGCAGTCAATTGCTTCTACGAGTATGTACATATATAGGAATAAGTTGAGTCGAGTTACTCATATGTTAATCTTAAGTGAAATTTCGTTTAATGGATGGGACTACAAGGTTATCTGCAGAATTTAAGGAACTTTTGTAAAAAGCACGTGACAGGCAATTTCTATTGACACTGTGCATCATAGTCCTTATAACCAGCAATGGTAATAGGTACAGTTGTTGTTGGTTGGACTTGTCACGCGAAAAAATTCCGTTTTTTATTTGACCTCAACATATTTATTTATTACAAACCAATAAAAGGTTGATATGATATGTGTACAATAAAGGCTAATAAGTTTTTCATACACGGGACCGTCAGCCGTCATCGAATAAATAACGGTCGTATCAAACAGAGTTTTATTGAAGAATGTAATAAGACGAAATGGGAGTATAAATACGCTCTAGGGTTGCTCGTGTATTCGATATTTCCATGATATAGTAATGTTCAAATCATGCTACTCTCATGTCACTTATTGCGGTTTTAGTGGCATGTAGATTATCTTGTATTGTGTTTTTAATAGACTCTGGATTTTACTTTCGAAAATAATTTATGACTGCTCGTGGTAATTTATGACGTATATGCGGATTTTTTGATAATTTGGGAGCCCTGCGTATCATGAAGGATGTTTAGCGACTGTAAACCGTATTCAGGTATGAGGAATTGCTCATGAAACCAACAATAATATTTGCCGCACATAAACATTTTGGACGAATGTAATCAATTCGGCTAACCCTATCGTACCTGGCGGGATGACGGCTGTACTGGTAAAGAGATTACGAAATGGTTACAAATACCGAGAAAAATTTATATTAAACAACATGTTGATTTTATTCCAGATGGTTTCCTTACGTGTGTGTATTTTGTTTTTGAAGCATTCTAAAGCTTAATAGCGAGAAATAGGTGTCAGAATTTTGTCACCAAATACCACAAAATCTTTGTTTGATTCGGAGTGTGTGCCCTATTTGAAAATCAACGAGTCGAATTCCTTGATCTGTATTATGGTGATCGCATATTTTCAGTTAATCTCTATATTGTGATTTACTAGGATTTAAATAAAACAGTAGCCTCAACGTGGCTGTATATTGACAACGATCGGTATAGTTGAATGAAACTGGAAGCGGTTAGTAAACTTGGATGGGTCCCTGATTTCAGCGAATTTTTACATGCGTGTCCATGCTTCAGACGAACCGTAAGCAGTCGGTTCCCGTTGTTACTACATATTATGTTTTATACATAATCGGAGATCTCAAAAGCTTAAAAACTTAGATAGAAAGGCTGTTCACTAAGTAATAACTTCACGAGAGTAGGGAACGTGACCCGGCCCCAGCTGTGGGACATAAAAAGTGTTGCAGCAAAAAAGAAAATTGTCGTCATTTTAATATAATAATTAATAGCATAGGCCGTGTTTTAAAGTGAAAATTAAACTGTATAACACTATTTATTCTCGAAGCATCTCAAAGTTTTTTCATACCCGTTAAATATTGCACGATTTACGTCGTATGACAAAGTCTTCAGCCCGCGTCGAGAACAATATATAGCGATAGAGTGTAGTGTAATTTGTATTGCAACTACGTGTTTTACTGAATTATGTGTTTGCCGCTACCTACTAGTTATCTCGTAGCTGGACATCGAAAAGAAATTGTCGCCAGTGAATAAAACTTTTCAGATAATGTGCAATATAGCGTGAATACTATATTACTTTGAATATACAACCGCAGAGGAATAAAGAAGGCTATCATACGCAGCTTTGTTCACAGAAACTCGATTGGTGTTCCAAATGGAAAACTGAAACTAGATTCACACACATCTATTTGGCTCGTGGTGAATTTGATACGAAACTCCATTAATGCTGCCCGAAAAAATAGTTCATACAATTTTTTGAACCAAAACTTTTACATTTTTCCGGTTTTTACATTCCCTATAAAAATATGAATGATAATCATCAATATTTGGGGGAAATAAGTACGTTAAGTAAACACAAGCTACGTACTTATTGTAATAAGTATTCAATTTCTTATAACAGATATGAAAGAGATTACGAAAAACGTTGATGTTGGGCATGAAATATTGATGGAATTTAGATCGATAGGGTCCGCTTAGAAAAAGCTCATTTCGTGTACTGGGAATACTTTCGACGTGAGATTATTGTAGAAGGTCATACAGCTTTTATTTTATATAAATGAACTCGTATAATTAGAAGATACAAGATACCAGAATACACAATGTATGAGCTTCATAAATCGTGAAATTAAAATAAAGGACTATCAAAGCAAAAGTAATTTGAATTTACATGTTCTTTATATGAATTCAAATGAGCCGATATCCATAAGCAAAGCCTAGCTATAATTCGATTATGTTTTAAAGAGTAAAATTTATATTCATGGCAATATCAAGTATCAATCTTGAATATTCTCATATGATCGTACAGATATGTATTGCTCGGATTAAATTAAACCTGCAAGTCTACTGAAGAATGTTATCGAAGCTTATGAATATTCAAATCAGGTAATCGTGTCTGGTAAATAGGATTAATTTGTGTCAGCTTCCCGACGTAACTGACGCTATTTACTCGACGGATGAAGTAATATTATATTTCGGGTTGGTAAGATACCAAAGTAGCTATCTGTGTTGATCAGGGCTTATTAAAAATACATATTAAGCACAGGCGAAGTCTTGTTGGTATCTGTTTACATCAATTAGGTACAGTGATTAAGGAACCTTAAACGTGTTATGCGAGCAGAAATACTTTCTCGCAGGTGGGACACCTTGTTTCATATTATCATAGGCATTAACATTTTCTTACAGTAACAGTGTACCACACTGGTTAATTGCAGTTGGCATTTTTCACACATCCTAGAGAAGTTTTAGATAAGTCTAAGGAATCGAAATTTCTAGGGTCATTTCTAGCGGAATTGTCCGTATCTTGTTGGTAGGAATTTATCGTGTTATGTATCGCATTACTGCAATGCGATACATAACACGTACGTGCGTACTTAGTGAAATTTCGCCTCCGTAACTAAGTAACGTTTCCTCCGTCCGGGGCTGGTATTAATTGTAAAAGTTATCCGCTTGTTGCCACACGAACTAATCTCGCCGCGAACGTGTCGCGTCTACGTATAGTCTTGCTCCTAATTTTACCTCACTCTGTTCAGGTGTGAGTGGTGCACTTTTTTCGTTTACTTACAATTATTATACAAACATTGTGTAATGCCATAATGATCTGTGTGAGGAATCAACAAAATTACTATAGAATAGGGCTGCGTATGAAATAATAATTTTGTAGGAAAATATCAATTTAGTTTATGATACGCGATTACGAAAAAAATTGGGCGATTATTTGCATTTAAATTCACTGTCTACAAGTTTAACTTGTAACGTAAAATATTTACTAACTACCATTAAAAGTTAGTTAGAGTAAGTGTATAATGAGTATCAACACAATGAGGAAGCTAACTAATTAAACAAACAGAACAATCGTGTTGAAAATTTCCTTTTTTCATATTTCGAACTGCAGAATTGCCAGTGCCATAAACGTAGTGTGTAGTTGCGTGTAGATGTGACTGGCCTCGTGGTCGAGCGGTTAGAGACCCTGACTGTGAAACCGGAGGTCGTGTGTTCGATTCCCACCTAGAACAAACATTTGTGTGAGCACATTTGTTTGTTCTGTGTCTGGTCGTAATAAAAATATCTATATAAGTATTATATAATATGCACATATATAATGTATGTTTATCAGCTGTCTGGTTACCATAACACAGGTATTAAATTGGCTACTTTGGAATCAGATAGCCGTGTGTGGAATTGTACTAAGATATATTATTATTATTCCACTAGCACCATTTTAATACGACCTCCTATACAACTACATCTGTTTGCAATCAGAGCATTGTCTGAAATTCGAGGTGAGATCAAACACAGACGTGTACCACTGATTTATTGTGACGCGTTGTATCTCAAAGTAAAAGGAAAACAAGGTTTCTCAAAGTTTCGATGTCTCCATTTACATGAATCATTCATTATAACGTCAGTTAAATCACGAAAATTTGTTACGTGCTCTAGTAGCGATTCAAGTTGTTGTTAAATTAAGCTAATATAACATGTATGATGGTGTATATTGTTCAACAGTTTGGACAGCTCTCCTGCTCCCGCTTGCACGCTCAGAAAATTTTATAACGTGCATACCACTACTGACACGTGTTTCACCCCGACACGGAGTATCTTGAGGGTTGGAGCGTAATAATGTGTTTGATAAATAATGTTTTTATAATACAAACTTATAAAGAATACATAGCACGTCTTGAAAACTTTAACTACTATTGGCCCCTCTTATGTATGAGACTACGAAAGTTATATTAAAAAATATTATGGTTTTTATTTTTGTGTTAAATATTGTTTTTACGAGAAATACTCTTCGTTTATTTGTTACAAGGCTTAGAAACTTCTAATTGCAGCAGAATAAACTTATTCTGCTTACTGGAAGGTATAATGAGATAACGTTATAGAGTCTTTTTGCGAGTTGAAAACATTTTTTCTCTATAGGGGTGTGGTCGTGTCTTTTGTTGGTGAAAAGAAATGATGCTAAAGTTTCAGATTCCGGTTAAGTAACAGCAGACCTTTTGGTATCGGGGTGAATTTATTGTAAACCGATACACATTAATTAAATGATAATTTAAAATTGATTGTATCATTTCTAAAAATCATTAAAGTTTATTACACGTATATTGTACTCGTAATATCAAAGAAGTGTCTCATGAATTTTCTTTGCATAGGTAAATAGGATAATATAAAAATAATAAAGAGCTATAATTAAAATGAATTTAAAGTTATCAGCATTAAAAGAACAATTAAGCAACGAATACAATAAAAAAGTATTAAGACGAATCGCACACAAAAGAACATTAAAAATTGGGGGATTAGGCGGGAATTAAACTTTCCTGTGCAAGTATAACAGATCCGGCAAAAACCATAAACTTTGTCAAACTTTTAGAGGAAAACATTCGAAATCGGTACAAAGGCGACTTCATAAAAACGCCTCAACTCCATTTTGTGTACTGTAATCATCCCCCATTCCCAATTCAGAAACTTTTTTCATCTTTGTTCACATCTGTTTGGACGCTTCGCCGTCTTTCGATTTGAATTACTCTTAAGTCTGCAAAATATTAACCGTGGGTTTCCGTCTCTTTTATTATCGCGCGACTTAAAGGTCAAATCCGAAATTCAGTGAAGTAAAGTGAAAGAAAACTGCGTATTAGGGAGTTTGAAGTGATTATGTAAAGGTCATGGCCGTTAGGCAAACAGTATTCCTATTTTGGATTCTTATTACCATAAATCTTTATCAGCATTGAAGTAACATTCAAATAATAGAAAAGCGTTGCACGTTAACATCTCCTTACGTATCCGAACTGTGCACTCAAGTGTCGAAAATTCAAGCCTGTCGAATCTGAAATACCTATTGGTTTAATCCGGTATGCACTGCACGTACTATGTTCCGTAATCTGTGAACGGCCGTGTGCCGTCTTCCTTTAAATACGAATATACATTCAAATTTTGAAAGAACGGCAAATTTTAAACTGTTTTTGAATTTCGAAGGACATTTATCACTGATTTAACACTCTTACATGAATTTTCTGTTGTTCAACAAATATTTTTTCATATCTTATTTTATGGAATTGAGTCTTTGTGATCGGAATAGCTTGCTTAAGTCTTTGTTTGCTTCAGAATAAATTTTATTAGGAAGAAATACTCGAGGATATTGTACATAACAAAGTAGATTTAAGTACAAAGTCAGGATCACCTTTGTACAGTAATTCGATTCGCAAACATTTAGACCGTGCATCAAGACAGGCGGTCGTAAAACCCGCTATAAAATCTACTATGGCTTCATCCAGTTTACAGGTTTCGTACCCAATGCGAATACATATATAAGGAGCGCTCCGCGAATCTCAATTTCCGTTGAAGCAGTTTCGACAGGTAGAAAAGTGTTGTCCTTTTCTAAGCACGTTGTGCTTCTTTTTGCACAAGAAAGAAACAGAATTATATGTATTGTAATTTAACAATCACCCGTTATAGACGTAGACGCAGAGAACGTAAGTAATTCTTGTATCTAATTCCCTTCATGATTTTTACATTGGGAATTGTGACTATGATTATTAAGACATTTAAATGATCTACCAATTGATCAAATAAAGCTGGCGGTGGTCGGACAACACTACTCACATAATTGTTGTTATTGTGTAGAAACAGATCTTCTATATTAATTAAAGGTACTAAACCTTTAGTTGTTTCTTCTGTTCTTTTTGAATTAATATTACATTTCGTATGAGTGTTTTGCGTTTATATTTTTATAAAATAGCTTTGTTTACAGTTCGGCTCAAATGTATTATTCTGGTTTCTCTGTATATTTGGCTCGCAGCGCACGTCGCGGACACTCGCAGCGCTGTTCGACCAATCGCCGACAATGTTTGAGACGGGAATACATTAACCTGCACCCGATATTAAACATTGAACAGTTCGCTTCCATTTCAGGGAATTAAATGCGCTTCTGCTTTATCTGTAATCAGTAAATACATTTTTTTCGTACTTTAGCCGAATTCTAAGCAGATGATATCATGCAATACTTTAAGTTGAACATTTCTTGTAATCTAGGTATTAAAATATTGAAGATTGTTGTAAAAAATATTTTGAAATGGTTAATCATACAACAGTTTTTAGACAAATGTCCAGATATGTTTACATTCTATTGTTTATGTATTTCTTTAATATTGTGTAACTAAACGTATAAACAAATGTAAAGTAACTCTGAGGATCGTTCATTGTTACCATTTTTAGCGAATATATTAGTTGCATGTATGGAATAAAACTTCCGTGAGCTAAATTGTTGTGTAAGGTACATATATATTAAATGAAGATTTCATTTCAATGTACCTACATACATCCTCCGGCTACTGTCGATTGATCCATTTGGATGGAGCCTCAGGGCATTTCTGTACTGATAATGGAAGGGCCAAACTGGTGTCAGTCTTTTTTCGCTTTCAAACGATTACTTAGCTTAATGGTATGTGAAAGTTTTTAAAATCTTCGCGGGAATATTCACCGTGCCCTTTAATGTTGGGTGAAACAACGGCTGCTATTTGTTATTATCAAAATACATATTCACATTAAAAGCACATATAGTCGCATATAAACATATTTTACGTATTTTGTTTTTTCGAACTCTATCAAACTAACGGCACTACAGACAAAAGTAAAATAGTAAATCCGGATAACCACAAATCCTTAGCTCTGTAGCGTATACACTTGTACTCGTATATCACAAGCACTGTTTTATAACTTGAAATATGCTAGCATTTGATCACAATTTCACCGGATATACATACATATATAGTAAGTATAGAGAATTCCTGTTAATTGCTACGTTGTGAAGCGCTTTTATCGTTTGCGATTTAAATATTTATAATATTATTATAGTAACTTTCCACAGTACTTAGTACTTCGACAAACTTATAAACGAGCACTTGCTTATAATATTGACAGGGACCCCCTTATAGGGGTCATTTTTGGCAACTACGAGTACTTATGTGAGTATCAGATTATTATTTGTCGTTGATACTACCATAATTCCATTTAAAAAATATCTTTACGCTAAAAGTATGTATATTTGTGTGAATTTATAACGTCGCAACACAGAGTATCTATTTTTTCATGAAACAAATGATTGCACATGGATACCTCTCAACCAGACCTGTTAATTGACAATTTAAAGGTTCGACAGGCGGTTGCATTAAGCGGGGATATTTTCAGTGTTTTCTCCGTACGGCTGATAATATTGCGACCTAGGTAATTATTAAGTTATACACGAGAAAGCTTTTACGAGAGATAAAATTGCATTTATTTTCGTACATATGAATTTCGATTCTAAACAATGTCAGCATTTGGATTTAGAACAATTCCACCAAGGGCTGAATATCGGATACCTTTCAGATATGATTAGTTATTTCTACATTTTTAATAAACTATTTATGTATTGATTATTATGTACACTTTTTAATAAAATATTTATGTATTGATTTTAGAGACTTATGACTCCTTCATCCGAGGCTTACTAAAGTCTATTTGTTTTTATCATAGTTGCTGTTTCATTAGGGAGTGTATGAAATTAAAGAATTAATAAAGGAATGTATTTAAGTATTTAAGTATCAAAACGTTGCCCGCTTTTTATACCTTATGTCTGTTTCAAAATTATTTTACGAATTCTTAATTCACAAAATTCAAACGTATTGTTGTTGGTACTACAAAACAATTCTATTGTGTTTTCGGACTTATTTTTAGACATCTTGTTCGAGATTGACATTATCACATGCTAAGCCGAGTACAATAGGCCACTTTAATTAAAAAGGCCCACTAAGTCCACAGAAAACCAAGATCAAGCATTTTAATTAATACTGTTCTTATCGTCCTCGTTTCAATTAATTTACGGGCAGCTTTTCTTTGCTTTTGAGATGAATGAAATCAAAAATCTTTTATTGCTTTAAACTGTATTTACTAAGTAGATAAGAGATATCTATGGCACCGTTGACGTAGATTGATGACTGATGACTATTATGGTTTGTCTTCACAAACGAATCAGATGTACAAGATTATAAACTTGTTTTCGTAGTCCACACCTGGGTTTGGGCCTAATATATTGCATTCTTTGAGAGGTTTTAGGCGTTATCCCACTTTGGCACGGTCTAGGCAAATATGCATCCTAAACTGCACCTTATGTATCATCAGGTGAATTGGTAATCAAACGCCAAGCCTCTTATGTATTTAAAAAAACATATGTTACTGTTGGTACTTAAGAACGCTAACCATTATGTCAACTTGGCAGTTGTGTTCGGTTGGCAACGGTTTTTTTCCTCTTCCTCTTTTTGTCCTTACGCTGCTGTAGTGTATGAAAGTGTGGTTATTCAATATACGTAATAATCTTTATTGTCCGTATTCTGTGTCATTTTGTTTTATAAACCACCTCAAAATATATCAACAGATACTGTTAACAGAAGTTACTATAAATATAGGTTCTTCAATAGACCTGTTGAAAAATTGGAATTTGTAGCCACATGTAAGTAAAACTAAGACAGTAGATTTAAGGGTCAAAATATTTTAACACATTAAAGAAAAAGAACTTAAAAACATTTTGGGCAAAAAAAGTTGATATATGCGAGTAAAATAAAATAAAAAAACGACCTTTGGAAGTCGAATTAGCGAAAACTAAGACAATGATAAATTAAAATGTACGTTGCTCTGATTTATTAGAGCGGACTTTATAAGTTTGTAGTTCGAAGTAACTTACGAGTATAAACAAGCAATCGGAAAGAGTAATCTATAGCCGAGTAGTTTTCTATTTCTTTATTTACTTACGCTTTATTGCTTTAGCGGTGTACAGTATTAGAAAGACAAAAGGGTAGATGTTGATTATAATCATAATGTTTTCAACAATAACATGGCACCTAATTATTCACTGGTATCACCAAATTAGCTGCTATAGATATTTATATCACATAAACATATCGCGGATCCGCTGAGCAGTAAACTGTATCAGAAGTGAAGTTAATTAGCGTAATAATTCAGTTTGGTTAAGGCTAATGATGTGTAGGGGGCAATGTAACTAGCGCATGCTACGTAGGCAGTGAATTGAATAATTGAGGACTTCGTTTGATGTAAAGTGAGACTGAATACTAATTTTTGAACCAAATTTTTATTTAAGTACGTGTTGAAAATTCAATTGCCTCTAGCTTACTAATGCCACCAAATCGATTTTTTCAATAAAGTAAGTTAAACGTGGCAATTGGCTGCTTCTAGTGAAAATGAAAACTTATTTAATAGAATAAAGAAGAAATAGGCGTTTATTATTAATATTTATTTGTTTATTTCATGCGTTATTTTACATAATCATATTGACAACAATATATTCAACATGTAATATCTTTCTGTGGCTAAAATTATATAAAGTACGTACAAAGACCTTTGCGTATAAATAAAGCTTCACAAATTATATAAAGAAGCATCATTCGTTAGCAACTTTACGTCGCGTAAATTTTTCTTTGTTAACATTTTTCTTTTAATTACCTTAACGGTATATTAATTTAAGAGAGATTTGTGAACTTAAAAGAAGCGTGGTTAATTGTTACATTTACATTTAAATGTATTTAACAAAGTAAAGCTTTTTAATTTTTACTTTTTGTAATAAACACACAGTGACATTGAGAAATGTCATAGATATTAACACAGTGTTGTTCAGTAACCTTGTAGCTGTATTATTCCTATTATCTATTAGTGCTACTATTTCTATTTCTATTTTTGCTGCTTGTGGTTTTCCTGCTTCGATTCCTATGTTTGGTACTGAAAAATATGACTATTAATGTCAATTAGTTCAGAAGGTATTAGGTGTGAATAAGAATATTAATTTACATTCATTGGGAATGGGACTAAGGGAATAAGTTTTTTAGTTAAGTAAGTCCATCTAGCATACGTTAGCTTCGATTTAAGTTTTATTAGTAATCCTGATTTTTGACGCAAGTCAAAGATTCGTAGCTACCTCTAACGGCTGAGAGGCTTGCTTGTAGCAGATACATGCATTGATTGCCCGTCAAAGTAAAACACAATTGTTTTAATAGCAATCACTTCCATGGTATACGTACGATAAAATAAGTCATAGGTAACTTATATTTTAATGTTACTGTTATATTTTGTCTATTTTTATTACGTAATATAATGTTCATAATTCATTAGAAATATTTGTATAATTACTTATTTGCTTTTCTATAACAAATATATACCTATGCACAAATCCATTTTGTGCAAATATCAAACAATAGATATAGACACACTTACGTAACAAGCAAATACTGTATGATTTATTGGATGTCCCTCTTTGTGGCGTGTACCCGCTAAATATCAATGACAGGGCGAAAGATTTATTATGTTTCGCAAGAAACAGAGGGGCAAGTTTCGCTGCAGTCGACTAACCGATAACTTTGCTCGGAGTTGGTATTTAAGAGCTTTTAATCTGTCCAGTGCCACTGCAAACGTTTCCGAGTCGAATGTAAATGATATTTATTCACTAAAATTTATGGCGAAACTTTGACTAAGGTATCTATCTCACTACCAATGCGGTGAGAAGCGAATTGAACCGTAAAATTATAACGCTCATTTTTCATTACTTCCAACGATTTTAAACAAAACCCTTCTTTTGTTTGCAGATAAGGTAAGGTTAGGTAATGTACTTGTAATATGCGTCTGTTTCATTTGATGGAGCTAGATTAGCGCTCAGGTAAGAAAACGATTTATTGCTTAAGTACGGTGACATTTTGCCTGAGTTACAAACTAAGCCGTGGTTAGCTGATGGTTATATTTTTAGATTTATTTATAAACTTTATTTAAATATACATACATATCTGTGTGTGTCACTAGTAACTTTATGTACGCTTATTTTAATACTAAAAGTAATTTATTCGCCCACAGTGGAACACATGTGTAAGCGACTTCAAGTGACAATATTAAAATATTAAAGTCTTAAAGTTATAACTGCAGTCCCCTTATCTCTTTTTGCCAATGGTAGATAGACTACGTCCTTTCACAGAAATAATATTTTGAAAATTAGCCTGCACAGTTTAATGTAAATAAATTAAAGTGAGTTGAATCGACATTTTATTCAAGTATTTATAATACTTTTTTCCTTAGTTATAGAAATGCAAATATTATGAAAATTATTTTCTCTTTTATTATTCTGTCTTAGCTTTTAAGTACAGAGTCTAGAATTTCGAAATATGAACACATTATTTATCCAAATTATAGATAAGTTCAAACATTTTTAAGTACATCTTATTCAGAAATAGGTTTTTGCAAGTATTTCTTTGCACGAGACAAAATAATCTTTAATATCCTTTTAAACATATTTGTATTTCAAATTACAAGACTTGTTGTACAGGAATTTGAAGCTAATCAATGTAAAACTAATTATTATTAAAATATGGCTTTGAAGTTAAGTATTTATTAGAATGTCTTAAACTAGCAGCAAGTAAAATGACCTGGATGCGATAAATAGGTTAGATAATTTAATTCACCCTTAATCCGCACCGACGTAGTTGACCTATGAAAGCGAACAATAGGGATAATAACAGCTGGGCATTTTCAACCGAGCTCCCTTTTACGATAATTGCAAAGTGCCTTCTGACTGAACTAGTGAAATGCTTTGATTTCTTTTTTCTTATCCAATTTTTAGAAGAAAATAGTAATGTTTTTACCTATAACATTTACCGTAAGCTTACAGTTATGTAGTGTCCACTTAACATACATAACGTTACACAGCTCTTGTAACAATTTCTCGCACACGATTTTATACATAATGTCAAATTCAGCATACATAATGATGTCGTTTAAAGATTTTATAATATTTGACTACAGGGAATGTTTTGTTCAATGGGATTTAGGAGACGGTTTGAAGAATGACTGTAACCTAGGTTTTCAGAACCAACAAGTTGATGGTAAATCGATTACTGATTGCTTGTCAAAAAATGCAATCCAATTTAGTTCACAAAATTATGCATCTGTAAAATAAGACTTCAGAAGCATTCGAGGGTAAGTATCGAATTCAACAGGCTGCAGTACATTGCCCGTTGTTATAACATCTAAAATATTTTATGAGCTCATAAATCACAAACCAAACCATTTATACCGTTCAATGTCACTAAAACCGATCGAAATGTGACACCAACGAAATCTGAAATATAAAATAGATCGCATAAGCCGTTGAACCATCTAAAGCACTAATTCGCAGCCGTTAAAGACAAGTACGGCTAGCCGGCGTACATTTTCCAAAGAAAATTTCGTTCGGGAGCTCGAATGCCACAGCATGAACGGTCGTTTAAAGAAGAAAATGCGATTAAATTAAATTTCCGCTAGCAGCAAGTCTCAAAGGGCTCTTCGATAGCCGCAATATCTTAAGCTACGTAAAAGGTCCGATCGCGGTCTTTCGTAAAGAAATCCTTTACGTACAGTAATGCAGTTACTACTAGTATTCGTTTGCGGCTTTGAGTGTGATTGTGAACTGGATTGCAAAACTCTGAATATATTTTACTTTTGCTTTTGTTAAGTATCTATGTTAAAGCATACATAGGTTTTATATATAGTACCTACAGGTTATATAGATTGTAAATTTTCCAGGAGTGAAAAGAAGCATTATATTTGCAGGTCTTACACAATCTTAATGCTCAATTTTGACAGCAGCTTTGGCATCATAAACTGTCATTACCAGTTACATAAATGCGAACAATCTCTCTTATCTTCACAATTGTGCTAGTTATATTTACGTATTGGTCTATTAGTAAATCGATAAGGTACTCTCCTAAAGGCCTCAATTACGCTAAACATACTTACGTAACGATTCCTTTCACCGTTTCGGTTTACATTAGCGGACGATTATTCTTTTCACGCCACTTACCGGTCGATTCGAAGGCAACTATCTTAAGGGATGTTAAGGGAACGACCCGTGTGGGAATGCGGAAAACTGTTAAGAGAGGAAGCGTTCGGGTAACAAGCGTTTCACTACGAATGGTGTATGTGTTTATTTTATTGATATATATGTACATACATATGTACATATAAGGTTCAGTGGATTTTCTGTTCACGACAAATTGTTATGAGCAGGACAAAATTGTTTCGTATTTGCCTTTTGCTAACGTTTTTTGTACATTGGAGATGTTATGTTTTCTTGTAATATTACATTTCGCTGCTTTGGAAAAATACTGTCGTAACTCAAATTGAGTGAATTTTTCAGTAGAGCACATTAAAGTTGTGTCAAAACCTTCAAATGCATACATTTTTTGATCAATAGGATAGTCTTTCTGTGGTGCCACGGCCGTAAATTTTGTTATACAAATACGATTTTTACTGAGTATACAAAACAGAACATTTTACGCTTAATGGTGTTAAAAACTCAATTTTGTAGTATTTGGTAATAATACGCTATTCTTCCAAAGCAGCGAAATATTCATTGAATTATTACATACCGGGATTCGTCTTCATCTAAAGTAGAAATCTTACGTTTCATATTGTTCAACAATACCACACTGATAATTTAACAAAAGTTAACAGTAAGATCTTGAGTATTTCCAAGATAATGTTTGTACTGTGTAGATGTATAGTAAAAGAAATAACCTTTCAACTGTTGTCCATCACTTTTCAGTACAACCACATTTGAAGACGATACGAGAACGAGAACACATGATAGTTCATGGGAGTGACACTGACAGTCATAGATAATATTGGATGACATGAGATGATGATGCTAACACGGTGTGCACAATTGTAGTGAATAGTCCCCACAAATGAAAAATGAAAAGAAATTCAAAAGGAGTCCAGCGTGTCGTATCTATGCTTTCTATTAGGTGGAATTGCGAACAAAAGTTTATTTCATACAATGGAGTATAATAGTATAACTTCTGCTATATTGAACGATTGTCAATTTGAAGTAAAAACGAGTCTGAATAAACACAACTGTTAAATTAATAATATTTGTTGTACAGTATTTGAATTCAAAGATTAGCTAATAATGGAAACAATCAAAATTTAAAATGAAGCAGGCTGTAGATTTCATTTTGAAATTTTATTTACAACTTTTATTATTAGTTATGACAACATCGTTTTTCGTTTTAAATCTTACCAATAGAGATCGCTGTATTCATAATATTACTTGAAGGATTTGCTAAAAAGAGATGACACTATTTCTCTTTCTGCTTACCATATATTTGTTTTCCTATTTGAAAATTTACTCTTTGCTGTCCGATTCCAGTAAATATAACCAATCACAAGAGCGTTGCAATTACATTCCTTGTGTTCTATTGGTCACCTATGTAATACACGGTAGCTACTTATCTACAACTTTCTGCTATAATCCTACACATTCAGAAGTTCGTTCCGAGGCTTGACGAAAAAATAACTATAACCGTCTATCTACATCGGTCGAATATCATCGTTCATTGCTTTCATTCGTTGTTTGTTCATAGTGTTTTAGCTCGTAAGCATCGTTTTTAGATTGAGAAGACAATATTTTTTTTTACTCAGTGATAACAAGAGATGTGCGCTTAATATTTAATCTGTTAGAAGCAAAATAACGATTGCTGTATACGTTATTTGTATTTTAGTGTGAAGATTAAACGATGAAAGGACCATTTTTTATTCTGTGACCTTTTTACATTCTGAAGTGTCAATATGGATTCTAATAGTACGAATTAAAATCCAGTAGTGCAGTGCAAAGTTATTGCTACCATTTTATAACGAGTACCATAAATTAAACAATGGGGCCGAAAGGGGCACCTCCATAAATTTTTTTGGTGTCTCGGTGGTTTAGACCGTCATAAAATCATTAAGAAGCTCCATTCGATGAGATCCAAACATAAAAAGCGTTCGGCCGAGGATGGTGCAGCGGTCACGGTGTGAAGCGAGGCTGGCGAGCGATGAGCGGGGCGCGGAGGGCGATGCGAGGTGGAATCTGGGTCGATCCTCGCGCGGATCGGCGTCTCTGGTCAGCTAAGGAGCAGGCGGCTCGCGGTGTGGGTGATGTGCGTGCGAGATGTCCGGCAAGCCCGCGACTCTGGGCGCGTCGCGAGCGGGCGTGGCGGGCGCGCCGCGCGTGCTGGTGTACGTGGCGGAGCCGCGCCAGCTAGAGGCCGCCGGCGCGGGCCCCGACCCGCTACCCAACGCCGCACCGCCCTTTGATGGTCTCTACCTTCACGAAAATTTGCCTCATCACATAGCCCTTCCTAGAACCACATTCTACAGGCCACACAGTGAACAAAATGAACAGAGAAATGCACCCGGTACAGTTTATTACAAGCAGTTCAATGATAGTGATGGTAAAGTGTGCTATGGCGTACCCGATAATTTAGTGCAGCCGGCAGAGTTCTATCCGGTTTCTCACCAGTTCTTAAAAGAGTCTTGCATTAAAGTCGAAGATACCAAGGTCATAGATGGAAGTGGTAACTTGGCCTTGAAGAAAGATTGCATCTTAGCCACAGAGCTGAACAGTATAGAGACATTTCACACTCAGGTCTCAATAGAAACTGGAGATCCAGGCACATATCAAGCTCGATGCGGAGTGAGCTCTGAGAATAATATGCCACCTATGGTGACGAGCGTCCTCCGTCCCAATCACAATCAGGTGGATAGCGGTGTAGTGCAAAGTGGTGATAGCGATAGTGCAGGTTGCAGTGACAGGGAGCAACTGGTGGGCAAAAGCTATTTGAACTATCAATTTTTAGAACAAAGTGTGCAGCATCAATCGATTGTGAATCAGAGTATTAACGTACTGAACCAACAAGTCGGTGTTAGTAGGTCGGTAGTGAGTGAAGGAGATGGTAGTTCACCGCAGCTGGTGCGCACGGCCGACGGTGTGGTGCTGGCGGTGGTGCCTTCTCCAGTGCTGTCTCATTCAAACGAATCAACAGAATATAGGACTGCACAGAGTGAATTTCCACAAACTATAACTGTGCCATTAGGTTGGAGGAGAATTGTGAATGCAACTTCAGTGCTTTATGTTAGGTGAGTGAATTTATTTTTGTTTTTTTAGTTCATGACCATTCTTTTAATGTGCAATCATAAATATGATATAGAATGGAATACACATTTTTTTCTACTGTACATGTGTCAATCTGAAATAATCTTCCTACCGAGGTATTCCTGGAGTACTACGATATGGGGCTCCTAAAGAAAGGTACTGTAAGAGATCTCACTCAAAACTGGCAATGTATTGGCAACTCCTGTGATGTTGTAAATGCCCTTAGGTGACTGAATCATTAGACCTACCTGCCTTCTTGCTACATTAAGTTCATTGAGAAATAGAACACCATATAACATACGCTGTAATGTGGTATCAATAGTTATTTCCAATGTACTTTTTCTGTTTCACCTTGACTGCATTTTAGGGGTTAATTGTTGGAAATCAATGTTAACCCATTTTTCTTATCTATTGCCTTATACATATTTATCAATATTGAGTCTGTGGTCTTCTGGATAGAGCTTTATCTATATTATTGTATTATCCTTGGCCATAATATTATCCTTTTAAATTTGGAATGTATTTTGAATTCGATAAAATATGTAATTATTATTTGTTTGGGAGTTGTTCGATAATGCTTGGTAGATAAATTACCTCAACCTATTAGTTTGAAAAAAATATTATGTATTTATTTCACAAAGTGATGAATTTAAAAAAATGTTAGAATCTTTTCAGATAGATGATAATGCAAATATAATAACATTACAGAATGATATAAAGTTTGATTTTAAAATGGGGTAAGATAATTATACTTTACTGGAGTTTATCAGCAACCTTCTAAGAGTATTTTCGACACTGAAACTAAGTGCTTTGTGAATCGTTCTTCATAAAGGCCTTGATATTGCTACCATCGCCATATACAGAAGTATATTTGAATTACCAAGAATACTTAATTTTATTTTTAAGTATAATTTTGTTTAAGTATAATTAACACTAACATTATTATTTAATTCATATGAAAGCTATAAGAAAAATAATTATAGCTGTTAATAAATGCATTATTCATATCTTGCAGAGAACTTCTTTATTTTCCATGTGATTATGAAGGATAAATATAATAATGAAATTCATAAATTTTGAACCCAGTATTCAAATATGTAAATGCAAAATACATAAATGTCTCAGTAAAAACTTTGGCCTCTGCTATTAATGATAAATGATATTAACAGTTGCATATGTCATTGCATCTGTCTGTAACAGACACTGTTGTGCTCGTTTATATGCCTTATGCATCTATTTTGTGTAAAATGCTCTCTCCTTTGCACTGCGCACAAAAAAACATGGCAATGTGCATTTCAAAGTATTCATTGAGACATGATAAAGCATAACACAAAAATTGTAAAACATGCTGGTGAAACCCTAACTTTATTGGATGTCTGTAACCCAACCTATATCTATTTGCCCTTACGTAAGTACGTAAGTACGTAAGTAAA
>DWQT01000570.1:0-21416 GCA_018244895.1 Myscelus amystis hages | reverse complement strand
TAACATCATCTCTTTGTCAATAAATAATTATCAATAAACAACATCTTTCCTTTGACTATCGGTAAAGGCCCGTACATAGTCAAAGTGGTCCTTCGAGCTAAGAACTTAGTGATCAGTTATAGCGATCCTTCGGGAAACATAACTCGCGACGGAACTAACAGTGCTCGTGGCTATCGGAAGTAGAAGAGCGTGCTGGTTCGAGATCGCAGCGGACAGCGCGCGGCCCAGGAGCAGCACAACTAGCGGTATCTAACAACAACACAACAAGTAAGATCTTTCCATTTTTATAATTTACAAACAAGTATCGGTATGGAGGATCTTTCCACATCGCAAGCTGAAATATACGAGGCTATTAATAAGCTTGCGAATAACTTGAAGAAAGATGGATCCGAGCGTAAGACTGTCGATTATTTTAAACGTAAAATTGACACCTTAGAATCTTATTGGATGGAGTACCAACACAACCATGATAGGCTGATTACAGAAGGAAGTAGGGCACATCCTTATTTCACTACGGCCGAGTACGACAAGACGGCTAAGCTGTATAAAGACGTTAACATGCTTATTAACCAACAACACCAAATGCTATTGAAAAAAACGGCGGGTCCCTCAAAGCCCGTCCCTGCTCGCTCAGACTTGGGGGCTTCCGAGGAAGCGAAGCGGGCGGCCGATCCAAAAACTTCTACAGGCTGTTCGAGCAAGCTAGATGACATGCTTAGGAAGCAGTCTAGCAATTTTAGAGCGTTTAAGAGGACGGTATACAACATTGAAAACAAAGCCGATTCAGTCGCCCAAGAATGGGAACTGAAAGACTCATTGCATACTTTGCAAGCACGATGGGCTAACGTCGACTCGCTCCATTGGGAACTAGATCAAGAACTACTAGGTTCCAATGAAGAATATGAAGACACCTTTTCGGAATGCGAGCAGATATATGAACAGTTAAAACAGCTACTCAACAACAAGTTAGGCTCTGCCGCATACAGAGAAAGGTCTACACCGAAAATAGATATCCCCGTATTTGGTGGCAATTTTCAACAATGGGTACCTTTTAAAAATCTATTCACGGAAGCTATACACAACAACCCCGCCCTCACAAACCTGCAAAAAATGCAATATCTGAAAAGCAAGATAAGAGGTGAGGCGGAAAATCTTGTTCAAAATCTTTTGCTCAGTGCGGACAATTATAAAGCGTGCTGGGACATCCTCAACCATAGGTACGATCATCCACGGTTAATTTTTACAACACATGTTAATAATATATTAAATCTGCCAGTGTGCCAGCAGCCCTCAGCTAATTATTTGAAACGGGTTCATGATACGATATTTGAATCCCTCAACGCAATAAAAAATTTAGGAGTGGACACTTCATCGTGGGAACCACTCATTGTGCAAATTTCGCTTCAAAAACTAGACCCTGAAACACAAAATCAATTTTTGGAATCTTTAAAACACCCAAGGGAATTATTTAATCTGACCGAGTTCATGGAATACCTAGAAAAGAAGTTTACGTCTAGTGTGGAAACACGCAAAAAACAATTTCAAGATCAACCTAAAACGAAGAATTTCCCTTCAACATACAATCAATTTAAATCTAATAATATCTATAAAAAATCATACTCGGCTAAAACAACGCAACCTCCATTTTACAACAAAACAACACGTTTCAAATGTCCTTATTGTAACGCGAACCATTGGCTATATTCTTGCAACACATTTACTAATTTGTCGCCTTATCAAAAACGTAATTTTGTTATGAAAAACAACTTATGTCTGAATTGCTTATTTAGCCATGGCGGCAAAGAATGTATTTCGACCAAGAAATGCCACGTATGCCAAGGTAAACATCATACACTTTTGCACGAAGCATTTAGGGCACCAGCACATCAAGCTGGAGTAGATGACCCCTCTACCTCTAGACCGGCAGTCTTGGTAACGGAACAACATCAAATCGTACTGCAACAACCGGACAATATGATTGAGATTTTATTGGCAACGGCGATTGTTAACGTACGGGCAAGCAACGGCTCGTATTACAACATGCGAGCGCTCATAGATCAAGGATCTCAGACGTCCCTCATCTCTGAAAAGGCCGCTCAATTGTTAGCGTTACCAAGGGAGAAATGTAAAGGCATCGTGTCGGGTATCGGAACAAAAGCAAGCCAGTGCAAGGGTACAATAAACATTACCTGCTCATCACTTCACACTAACTACGAATTCGCTACTGATGTATTAATTATGAACACCTTAATAAAAAACTTGCCCAACGTTACATTTAAGAAACCTACCTGGGACCATCTGGAGGGTATTCCGCTAGCGGACCCCGAATTTTACGTCAGTCGTCCTGTGGATATACTGCTCGGAGCAGACGTATACCCAGACATCATAATGAGTGGCATAAGTAGGTCCGACAAATGTTTACCTATCGCACAGCAAACCCGTTTGGGTTGGATTCTTTGCGGAAATTTGAAACCCTTACAATGCAATGTCGTCTTGCTACAAGATCAGATGGACGAAATTCAAAAATTTTGGGAAATAGAAGATATTGCCGAAGAGAAAGACCTTTCGTCAGAAGAAACATACTGCATAGAATATTATAACTCATCAACGCAAAGACGCGACAACGGTTCATATGAAGTGAGATATCCGTTCAAGCAAAACTTCGAAAAAAATATTGGGGATTCTAAAAACATGGCGGTTGCACAATTTCGCAACTTAGAACGAAAATTCAACAACAACTCCAACATAGAAAAACATTATAAATTATTTATTAATGAATACCTGACACTCGGACACATGAAACCTTGCGCCGGAAGTCAGAAACCGGATTGTTATTTACCGCACCATTGTGTATTGCGAAATGAATCTACGACTACTGCATTACGAGTCGTATTTAACGCCTCAAAACGAACTTCGACCGGGCTAAGCCTAAATGATCTAATGCTAAAAGGCCCTAATCTACAACAAGATTTACAATCGCTATTGCTCAGATGGAGACAGTTTGAATTTGTATTCACAGCAGATATTGAAAAAATGTTTCGGTATATTTGGATTAACGAAGAAGATCAGAAATTCCAAAAAATTGTATGGCGTGAGTCACCTAACGAAACTATAAAAAATTACCAATTATCTACAGTAACGTACGGCACTAAAGCAGCACCTTTCCTTGCAATGATGACGCTTAAGAAATTAGCGAATGATGAAAGAAATAATTTTAATTCTAACGTAATAAAAACACTCGAGGAATCATTTTACATGGACGACGTTTTGCATGGCGCGCATTCTTTGGATGCTACTAAATTACTGCAACAACAACTATTTGAATTATTAAAACGCGGAGGGTTTAATTTACGAAAATGGAAGTCTAATTCACCTTTATTACTGCATGATGTAATCGATTGCGATAGTAAGGAACATTTCAATTTTAAACAAGAAAATTCAACGAAAACTTTAGGATTACGGTGGAATACTTTAACTGATTCTTTTGAATTTCAGATTAAATTTGACACTTCTAACAAAGTACCAACGAAAAGGTCAATGCTATCTGACATTTCTAAGCTATTTGACCCTTTAGGATGGCTGTCGCCTTTATCTACAAAATTAAAAATACTATTTCGGGACGTGTGGGCTTCTAATATTCAATGGGATGACGAAATCCCTAAAAATATTCTTAAGAAATGGAAGTCATTAAAAGATAGCATGACTGTTATAGATAAAATTAAACTGCCTAGATGGTTGGGCGCGCAGCAAAATGATAACTTTGAACTGCATGGCTTCTGTGACGCATCCAATCAGGCGCATGCAGGGGTTATATACTGCCGGATAAAAAACAACGACAAAGTTAAGGTAACACTGTTAGCGGGAAAAACGCGGCTCGTTCCGGCGAATAAGCAAATATCCTTACCCAGATTGGAATTAAGTGGAGCGTTATTGTTGGCGAAGCTAATGAATAAAGTCCAGAAATGTATGAAAAACTACAATATACAACCGGTTTGTTGGACAGACTCGATGGTGGTGCTGGGTTGGCTTCAAGGAGACCCAGGACGCTGGAAAACCTTTGTTCACAACAGAGTGCTTCAAATTACAGACATGGTTCCTGCTAATTGTTGGCGATATATTAAGTCAGTGGAGAATCCAGCTGACTGTGCAAGTAGAGGGATGACGGCTGCGCAGTTGGAGCAACACACCTTGTGGTGGCAAGGACCCACCTGGTTATGGCAGGACTATAAAGAGGCGCACACACAAAAAATTCCCGATACTAATGAGGAACTCCGAAAAATCAAACAAGTTAATTTCATTTACAAAGAAAATGCCGCCGATGTTATAAAACTCCTACTAACGAAATACAGCTCCTTCAAGAAGGTCGTACATGTGTTGGCATGGGTAAAACGTTTTATCAAGCAAACCAAGGAAAAAAGTCATGTGAAACAAACATATCTATCGCTGCAAGAAATAAGAAACGCTCGCAATACTATAATATGCTACGTACAACGCGGCGAGTATTGTTCGGAAATCGCATACTTACAACAAAATCTGCCGATATCTTCTAAAAGCAAACTGCTAGAATTAAATCCATTTATAGATTCAAATAATATTCTTAGGGTCGGTGGCAGGCTCAGGAACGCAACTATTGATCCCGAAATGAAACATCCTATAATTTTACCGCATAGTAGTTTATTAACTAACCTGATTATTGATGACGCGCATTTACTTACATTTCACGGTGGACCTAGAGTAACCTCGGCAAACATCCGTCAAAAATACTGGATCGTGGGGGGAAACAGAGCTGTGAAAAAACGATTACGCACATGCGTTAAGTGCCGTAGACACACTCCGAGCAACCCGACTCCGTTAATGGGAGACTTACCAACCTCGAGATGCAACACAGCGGCTCCTTTCTATCACACCGGAGTAGACTTTACCGGTCACGTGTTAATTAAAGCTAACAAAGGTCGAGGCATCAAAACTACGAAAGGATACGTGGCAGTCTTCATTTGCATGGCTACAAGACTTGTGCATTTAGAACTCGTATCGGACCTGTCATCGTCCGCCTTCATCGCAGCCCTACGTAGAATGGCAGCCAGAAGAGGCACCCCTCGTCACATGTACAGTGACAACGGGACAAATTTTGTCGGGACTGACAAAATATTACAAGAGCAGTACGATTACTTGCAGCAAATTTTAAACGACGATTCGACGATGGCGGAGATCGTAGGCATGGAGATAGAGTGGCACTTCGACGCTCCTTCATGGCCCTCGGCGGGAGGCTTATGGGAAGCCGCAGTAAAAAGTCTGAAACGTCACATGAGGATAGTCATAAATAACCAAAAACTAACTTATGAAGAATTTTTAACTGTACTGACTCAGTTGGAGGGTATTCTCAACTCGAGACCGTTGTGCCCCCTAACAGAGGATCCTGAAGACCTCGACATACTTACACCATCCAGCTTTATCAACATTAAACAGGACTTAACGTTTATTGAAACGGAAAGAGACTTGCGATCAAGGTGGTACTTTACACAAAAAATCGTCGAAGACATTTGGAAGAGATGGCGGACTGAATATTTGACTCAGTTATCTGTGCGTAGCAAGGGGCGCACCTCACAACACAACGTGAAAATAAACGATATCGTGTTAATAAAGGAAGCGAATTTACCGCCCGGCAAATGGGCAATGGGGCGCGTGGTCGAAGTTCATCCAGGCGGGGACGGACACGTGCGAGTAGTAACACTGAAAACGAAAAGCGGACATATTAAAGGACCAGTCAGTAAAATCTCTGTGATGCCTGTTGATCCCGGAAATGCAGCACATAGAGAATCGGATTCCACTCAAAGCCAAGACGAGGCGAAAGTGAAACCGAGACCCATAAAACGTGTCAGTTTCATATCTCTGGCCATGGCGTTCGTTTATTTTATGTGTATGTTAACAACATCCAACGCATCCTATAACATCACTTCATTAAAGCGTAATCATGGTATACACTTCGACAAAATTTCAAATATGCAAATAATCAGAGACGAGTGGAAGATCATCGCATATTACGACATGGATCCGTATTGGCAAGGAATGTTAGCATGTGAAGACTATATTAAATATGTTACAAACCTATGTAATAAACTAAGGGGCAATGCCCATTGTAATATTATATTACTCCAGCTGCGACGAGAATACGAGGAAATAAAATACTACAACCGAGCACTTTTGAGTCAGCATTCCGGCGTACGCCAGACAAGGCGCCGCCGCGGTATCATCAATGGCGTCGGATATCTAGCTAACACTTTGTTCGGCGGACTGGACGAGAGATTCGCGGAAAAATATCAACACGACATTCAACTGATTCAAGATAATGAGAACCATCTTCGTTCCCTATTGAAAAACCAAACCTCAATTTTTGAAGCGGAATACAACCTTTTAAAAAGAGATGAACAGTCGATAAATAAGCAATATAAATACCTTAATCAGCTGCACGCGAAAATAGACAACTTATCTGATGTTCTTAAACATGAAATAGAAACGGACGCTCTATTTAATGATTTAAGCCTGGGATCTATAGCAACTACTAACATTCTAAGAAGTTTAAAAACTATGCAGTCGTCATTATTAGACATCATAACGGACATCTATCACGGACGTTTTAACTATCATATGTTATCGCCGGAACAACTTCGAGAACAGCTTAGCATCGTCTCTAGCCATTTAGAAAGGGATGTGTCTCTACCAATTAATAATCTTCACGATGATCTTAAGAATATTTACGAATTGTTGTCAGTTAAAGCCAGAACGACAGAAAAATATTTAATCTTCGAGTTAAAGGTGCCATTAGTAAGCCGGGATACATTTGAAATTTTTAAAACTATTCCTGTACCTATACCATTGAATAATAGCATTTATAGTGTGATGCCAGCCTCACAGTACATCGGTATAAATTTAAGGAAAGACTCCTATTATATTTTGTCGTCGGATGATATCAACTCATGTCGCCATAGTACGAGAGATATATATTTATGTGCGATCCGGAAACCTGAATTGCGTTTGAAACACGAGGAGCAATTCTGTAAACGAACATATGACCGCGACGACTACAACTCTTGTAATATTACACTTATAAATAATTGCGAGAACAGCTGGACGGAATTACATTCCATCAATAGTTATTTATACTTTTGTTGCAACCGATGTCAAGTGCGGATACTATGCGCTCGGCGAGTGACGGCTCCCGAACTAGGACGTCTAGGAGTTACCACGACCAACGACGGTTGCCTATTGAAAACGGACACCTTCACTTTATACTCCGAAAGACAGAGAAGCAGCACACTAAATGTAAATAACGAAGCAAGCTTTCCAGTTATAAACCCCATCAACCACATGGTAAATTTTTCACTCCTGCCACAACACAGCGACACAGTCGAGAACAGCACGGAAGAGCAGCAGCTAAAAGAGATAAAAGATCGTATTACAGCCTTAAAAGAAAACGAAGTCTCTTTGAATCAAATATCATCTCACGATATTCATCATTATACAGCAATTTATGTGGCTTTCGGGGTAGTCATAGGAGTGTGTATCGTTTACACATATCACCGACGTCGTGTGGTGCGCCAGGGGGCGTATCCCGTGGCGGCCGCGAGGGAAGCGGCGGTGTCGACAGCGAGGCGCGAAGCGGCCGGCAGCGGCGTGTGTAGTGAACGTGATATCAGTGATAGTGGTAGCTACGCGGTAATAGATAAAAATAAAAACGTAGACAGAAGTGTATCTCCCGTTAGGCGTCACGTCAATTTTAAGTAGAGACACTAAGTAATTTTGAAATCACCTTGTAAATCATCTCATCTCATCTTCTCGGTCGGGAGCATGTACGGTGTAACCGTACACATTTATTCGGTGGTGCAATTAGTGCAGCGGGCGACAATAGTGTAACGACAGTACGTATACGACCGGAACCGGAACAAGACGCGCGCGTACTCATAACATCATCTCTTCGTCAATAAATAATTATCAATAAACAACATCTTTCCTTTGACTATCGGTAAAAGCCCGTACATATGTATGTATTTAGAAAATCAGTATAGCATATTACTGTCTATGTCTAGTTTAAAACATTCGGAGATATTATTGGATTATATGTGAGAAGAGAGCATACTGTTCTCTATAAATTAATTAATCAACTAATGGCTCGAGCGACGAGAGGAAATATTTTTACACTCCGCGGGTTAGCCGCGGCGCGTTTCGCGCGTCAGCCCGATAAATTGCAACGAGCTCTATCCTTATTATGCTTTTGCGCGGATTCTTTGAAAAGTATTCTAAACTGGGCGTAACTTTTGCCATCGTTCGAGATACTCGTATTTCCAGGCAACGTTTTAACCAAATCACATCGACCACTTGAAAAGATATAGTCTAGTCAGAAAGCTGAATTTACACATACAAATATTATATGTTTGAATGGTAATGCATGTAATGTTGATAATACGAAGGATCCTTTAATACAAGATTTTACGTATGGATCAAAAGTGATCTTCATGTTTGCGTTGTTGTAGGACTCGTGAATATTCCGACCGCACCCGCGTCGCCCCGCCCGCTCACAAAGGGAATGTTTGAGCTAGGAACGCTAGACAGACTGCTAAACTCCCAAAACACGAACCGTTATAAAGCCCACCGTACACCGCTCTGAGGATCTGTGCGATATTAATTTGTATCACGCCAGTCAGTCAATCGACGTACCTGTATAGCAAGGTAATCTTTGTTAATAAAACAAGTACAGCTTTAACAATTTTCCTGCTGGCTGCTTTAAGCTAATGAGGCTTTTCATCAAGTTCACATCTTACTAATCTCGCGGTGACTCGGGTACGGGACTCTCTAAGCGTGAACGGATGGCGAAGTGTCTACTTAATATAGTGTAATTGAAATAGTTGGTTCAGTGTCGAGGAAGGCCGCGCGGCACCCGACGGCGGTTCTTATCAATTTACGTTGTTTGAGGACCACGCGGCCACAACTCCTCGAAAGCCTACACCGGTTACCCGGCGCTCACATCACTGAGTATTCTACGTATAACGTAATTGAAAGGCCGTTACATTTCATGTAACGTTGCAAATGTAAAAAATTCAAAAATACCCATTCATTATAGAAAGATTTAATGTAGATTTATTAACAATTTACAAATAAATCGTCTATAACATCTATGTACATATATATAAGACAAACACACCTGACAGAAATGGGAAAGAATTATGTATACATTATAAATATTGGCACATCCATGTACGGTGCGAGGTTTGTGTATGTGTGTGTGTTTAGTGTTTGTGTGTGTGCGTGTGGGTGTGAGCCGGGCGGAAGCAGCAGAGTGGTGACATCACAGATATCTGCCATTGCCTCCCGGCTGACGCATGCAGCGGCTAGACGCTAGACGAGCGGTGGTCGTTATCTTTCGGACAATAATGACTGTTCGATTCTCATCCTTGTTGGACTCGGTTTAGAATTAATTATCCTCTTTAAGCGGCCTAATCTGGTTTATGTAAGACGATTATAAGTTGGCAAAACTGTTTACTAATAATATCGTTATGTTGGCACTGGTTATACAAACGTGCGACTAGACCTTCGTTGATTTATTGCGTTGCTAATATTTTATTTGTTTGTTTAAATGCTAGGGTTACAATGTCCTCGTAAATAAAAAAACAAACAGTTTGTACGAAACCTTCATACAAATTGTGCCAATGGTACACTATTGGTAGATTCGCAAAAAACATCTGCACCGCAATAGCGGACAAAGGGATAAATGAGGTACCGTTGCGAAACACGGAACGCACTCGTAAATTTGGCAACAGAAAAAACTTGCAGTGCGTCGAAAAAAAAGCGCGAAAAAATGCCGCCAATTCACGCGCGGCCCGAACAGAAACGTTTTACAGTTAAGACGTTTTTTAGGCGCGAGGGTGTACTCCCGCTACCGGTGGCAGGTAGATTTTTTTAAAAAGCACATTCGAAAATTGGGTTAAACATTTTTTTCCTGCGACAGATGAACGGAGCGAGGTGAGCGGTGTACGGTTACGGAAACCCGTGGTTTTTTACCAAACACGATATGACCCTATTAACTACATTTTTTGTTCGTCGGGCCGTAATCGTTTCACATGTTTTCGAGTGTTCGCCGACTAGTTGAGGTCCTGTTGTTAATGTTGAGTTATTGTAGCGCGATCGAGAGTTCTTTTTCGGCGAGCCGTACGCAGAGGTTAGCCAGGGGGCCCGAGTGACAGTGGCCGAACGGGTCGGCGTGTCTGCCAGTTTGGGTGTTGTGAAACTCAAGAGCCTTGCTGCGCGGTTGAAGGCCGACCAAAACTGCGCGGCCGCACACTCCGAATCGCGCGATACAACTCCAAATACATAACAGATATGCTCTGTCGTTGAGAAACACGGACGAGATGCACGCGGCTCCAATAACCCTCTCATTAACTTTGTAAAGGACTCTTCCTATTTGGTCCCGATCAAAGGTGCAAACGCTGTATTTCGTTGCCGAGTTATTACTATTATTGGTAAAGGAAGTTGTTAAACAGTTTACTCGTAGATTACCAATTGGCGGTGTCGTAAGGTTTATTTATTTCAGGAATTCTAAAAACGGATGCGCCAACGTCATTTGAATATGGAAAATGCGCACTAAAAAAAAGACTTGATCTGTTTTTGTAGCTCCATCCCCGTCTCGTGCCGGGGTTAAAATAGAGGTGCGAAAGAGACGAGCGGTTTCCAGGAAGCCATTAAAAAAAAAGGACAACCCTTCCTCACCCTTTCGAGATATGCTATTGTTTACGTTGTACCAAAATATCGTATCGTAAATCGATAGCCATCAAAAGTAAACTTAATTTCGTGGCGGTAAAGTCCAAATTATATGGCCATAGCGACGTTTACGTCGATTTAGAAATAGAAAACGTATTAATATAATCATTATTTTTTCTTCTTTGATGGTTGAATTTCTAGGAACAGGTAGTCGGCCAGTATTTTGATTGTGATTCGAATGTTATAGCGGGCGCGGTAGTGGCCAGTCGGTTTGTCGACGCTAATAATTGACGCTTTTAAAAATAATTTATGCAAATATTTCCGAGAACAACGACCTTTGTCGGCGATCTTTTATTATTACGTCCACGGCGTCTCCGCCAGGCCAGTGTTGTGACAAAGAAACTGCCTAGACAAACCTACTTTATTTATGGTCTCTTCGATTAAAACCTAATATATTGATGTTAGTAATGATTTTTTAATCAAGAAACGAAGCCTGTATGCAATACAAAATTACTGGCTTGTGCTTAAAGCGATGTGATGTTTCAGCTCGTCGAAGCCTTAAGCAAAAACCTCATTAGAATGCAGTATCAAATCACGGTGCATTGTTTCCTAGAGCATCCGTCCGTCCGTGGATCACGTATATGTAGATACCGGGATTTATACGCATAAATAGGATTTTTTACCCACCTTTCACTTCCGACCTGCGCGGGCGCAGGTATTGCAGGAGAATGGTAACTCGTCTTCGAATACATTGGCAGCTGTTCACGATTGTTTCCTGTATATCCTTTCTGGTACGATCATGGGAAAAGTATACCACGGTCCAATTTTTTTCATTCGGCCCCGATGTAGTTAAAGAAATCACGTGACGCATGCAATGGCTTGATTAACGTTGCGTTATTTATGATTGTTTATACATTTTGATTTATGCACATCGCACTGTTAATACGATTAATATACCGTGCTGATTCTGATGGAATTTCTGAAAACTTCAAATAACTAAAACCTATATCTCTATTACGTGGCGACGGCTAAAATAAATATAATATGCTTCTTGTAATTTCACGGATTCTTTCATTGGCACAGATATGTCAGATTGTTAAGACAGTAACGGACACTTATGCGCCTGCCCGCGACAGATTAAATATGTTGGGAGATTTTTCACGGAAGCGTGGCCTCTCCTCCCACTTGTTTTTATTATACGTTATTCGAAAAATATTACATTCGGAAGGGATTAGATTCGTAACAGGCGATCATTGAGCAGCATTAAATGATGTTGGCCAATTGACAGGGTGTGGCGACTTTGTGGTATCTTTCATTGACGAGATGAAGCGGGGGACAGTCGCGGCGTTAGTGGACAGGAATATTACACATTTTGTTCATATTTAAATGCAATTCAGCTAAACAATTGTAGTTGCATGAGGCCTGAAGCGAATACCACCACGTTGCCCCAATGCGCGTTAATGTTATGTTTCGTTAATTACTCCCTGCCAGTTCGAAATAAAAAGGAATGTTTAATTGGACAATTTATTTACAACTGTTTAATAACGTTTAAAAACTAAGTTAAACGGCAGCTAAATAAACGACTTACACCCAAGAGACGGTTCAAAGTGGGCGACGCTTTTACATCAGTTTTTCTGTATTTTAATGTAGTTTAACACACATTGTTACGCGGTGACGTGTGGCACGCGACATGCTAATACATGCGGCGAATAAAAAAAAACATCAACACCACTCTACGTGGAGCCCCCACAAGAACTGCAAGTGGGTCGAAAATAATACAATACAATTATGTCACGTAGCTTATTAAATGCGCGAATGTAATTGGAGACGTAAAATGACAATCGCGCCGAATCGTTCGACGTTCCATACTCGGAAGTGAGCAGGGCGTCGAACCCGCTACCGCGAACCGCGCCGGGGCCGCCGCTGGCGGCGCGCGTTCGGTAAACATTGCGACGTCGGCATTGTTTCGCTACGGAGGGCTTCGATATCGCTGACTAAGCGGCGAGCGCGGTGCAATCGTAAATTACACATCACGGTATGTATAGGACAAATTGTTTAACCTGTTTTTGTTACCTGTTGTTATTTATTTATTTGTACATATGTAATTACAGTGCGGCAAAACAATAGCTCGCGGAAGGGGCGGCGAAGGAGGAAGAGGCGGGTCGTTGTTAATTTATAATAAAAAAAATCCGTTTATTGTAATAAATCGCATGTCACATGTAACATGTTTCCCGAACACGCTCATATCGTATCCAATGTATTAAGATCGCGATTACAAATTGGGATCTACTGCAATTTCATCCCTGGCAGTGTCGGGATGCAGTGTACGAAGTTTCAGCTTCATGTCCCGTCTTTACTCACATGTATATTTTTCATAATAACCGCCGTTTCCACGTATTCATCAGGAGCCGGCAGCGCGACCACGCTTTGATTATTGGTTATGTACAAACCTTCCAAAACATGAACAGTGCATCCGGTACTGTACCGGCTTTGTGGCGTCATCGGCAGAGAATTATCTTTGTTGGGCAATAATATCCTATCTCTTCATATAAAAACTATCCTGATTTCCAAATGAGACCAATATAAACACATGTGCGAATTTTCATTAAAATCGGTTCACGAGTTTTGGAGACCGTCGATGACAAACACTGTGACAGGATATTTATGTATAAACATATATTACACCTACTGTGGTAATTGATAATGGAAATATGTACTAATAAAGATGGTGAATACAATACAGGATACAAAGGTACATTTCGAACGTGATTGCCCTGCTTTGATTTGAATTAATTATCATTGTTATACCATCACGCCAGATCCCTAACGGGGCAGGCAGACAGCACGCGGGGCCAAACATTTATCATTCGCTTCATACCTACACGCCGGTTTTGGAGACTTCTCTAATTCATCAGCCGGCGTCTGAAGTATTTCATCGTGATTCCTTGGGATTCCTGGGTGCGGCATCCATCAATATGTAGTTAATAAAAGTATCGTTAGTTTTAACGGTATCAATGTCATCGCACGCGCGCGGTCTGGTCGCGACGCTAGTATGTATCCGTAGGTAAATAACATAAGGTACATTTTCCGTGATATGTCGATGACCTTTATTTGTGTTAGTGCAACATGCATTGCAACGGATTGCACTTCGTAGGCGGAAATTGTACAAATCCAATGCAATTTTATGCACTCGTTTCATTTTAAATTTTTTTTCTTATGCGAGTCAAATGCAAGCGTTGCGCTCCCAGATCATGCACGTGGAATGCACGTCAAATAAATCTATTCGCTTTAAAGTCAAATTAAATGTGATCTTTATAGATTTAGTGATAAGACAAAGACAGAGACTTTTACATGCAAACATATGGGTACGTTGAAAAATGTTACATTTTAATTTAATTATTTTTTTAATTTAATTTAATTTAACAAGTTAATCCATATTTTGCCTTTACAATTATCGTATATTTAAGTAACATATTGAAAATCAACGCAATAATATTAGTTTAGTACCCAGTAGTGAAAATTTTATTTCATACAGCCAGGATTTAAGATAATATTAGTGTAGTTAATTAAAAATGTTGGTATTAATTTTAATATTATAAAATTCGTACGCCGCGGAAGGCAAAATATACATTGATCTAATCATTGTGTGACAGCTATAAAAGCTAATCCCGCATTGGTACAAGTGATCATTTTGTCTACATCTTTGCATTCTTAGAAACAATAGCTTATTGTATGTACGTAGATCACAGAGCAGTGCCGTGTTTATTGAGATGTTCGCATACTGGTATTAATGTAAATTATTATTGTGGAAAAACACTAAGTCTATACACGAGTTTGTCGGCTAGACCGTGTCTTATTCACGTGTTACAGTTCTATAAACCTCAAACGAAAGCGTCAAAGGAAGCGCGGCGCTGCGTTGTAAGTTCGTTTTGACGGTTTCTACGTAATATTTGTCGCTTATATACCCTTGTTGCGTCACTAAATAACCAACGTTCAATAATGTGGACAAATATTTATGAGGTAGGGTAACCGACCTAGCTGTTGTATTCGTATAATATACAAAACGCTGTTGGATTTGTAAAAATGCATGTCCGGATTCGAACCGCAGGCCCCGGATTGGGACGATCAAGTTAAAACCAGCCCAGCGCGGCCATTGGCACGATTAACGAAACGGTAAAAGTACTAATATGTCTGTCTATATTAATTTGCGTTCGTTTCCTTGTTCGCATAATTACCGCAGGAAACACATACAAATAGAATTTAATTACACAATTGAAAACCAAATTGAAACGAGTTTAATATTATAAAATGTGATTTTATAATGTATGTATAAGTATTGACGAGGGCGAAGTTTTATATTATGATATTGTTTCCTACAGTTTATACGAATGCTATATGAACTGTTACACGTATATAAGAATTTCCGTTTCAATGCAAAATAATTATTAGCGCGCTAACTAATGCTAATTATACCAAGGAGCACGAGGAAACAGTCAATATGCAACATAATAAGATATCAAGACCGGCACGCCGCCGCCGTTGGCAGAGAGTTTAGACCACTATCATATGTAATATTTTTACCTCTTGGTCTTGTGGTTACAGGTCCCAACTGGTGAACCGGAGGTCGTAGGTTCGATTCCCGCCCAGGACAAAACATTTGTTAGATGAACATATTTGTTTGTTCTGTGTTTGGGTGCAAGAACAATATCTGTATAAGTATATATAGTATGCATGTGTAATATAGCTACAGTGAGGAAATTATCGCTAGGAAAGGTTGAGTTCTCGTGTGTGAAATCTTACGTTTCTTCCGAAAAGAAACCCCTGTCGATAGCCGGCTAACTTGTACTGGTACCCGGCCTGAGGTGACCTTTAGGGAAGGGGGTAAAGGGCTTAGTTATCCTACTTGCCGTAGCTTGTGACGATTTTGCAAAAAATACTCATATTTAATAAATAGAAATACTATTTGTACTGGAATAAAACATTTTTGTTTACTTACATAAAATAACAATCATCCTATTCCTTTAAAGCCATTTATTTAGTAAGTAAAAATATCTATTTTTTACAATGACTACAATATAATATTATCTATAATTGTATGATAATATAACCATGTAAATGTCAAGTAGAATTAAGTAAGCAATTAAGCTATAAATAAAATATATTTGTAATACAAATCTGTATTATAATTCTGTATAATTGTACGATAAATTTTAAATAATAGTTTGAAAATTAAAATGCACGAATCCTTATTTAGCCGCGCTAATACTGTGTATCAAGAGTTAAAATATACCGAAATATTAAAGTTGAGTATCTTATTCATTGTTTGCAATAGAGACAAACACGGAATATTTTGAAACCGCGACGCGTGAAACTACACTTTTTTGTTTGTTAACAGTTACAAAGCCATTAGACATAATTCAAATACTCAATCAGTTATTATTACAGCATTACGTTATAACGCCTAGACGTCGGCGTTATTAACGCACCGTAGCAGGCTGTAGCGCGGCTACGGCCGTAGCGGCGGCTTCGCAATTTGTTTATAACAATGTTTACGTCAATTTTTACTGTATTAGAACGATACAGAAAAGGCCTCGAGCTTGCAATATAAATAATAATAAAATATATACAGCGGGTACTGTAGGATGACAGTTGCGGGCAATTGTTGGCGCTGGATAAAGTTGGGCCGTTTTCCGGTACGACATGAAAGACGATTTTCATTTAATTTAATGTTTTGTTAGATTTAAAAGATAATTAGACTCGTTAAAATATCAGCGCGCTGGTGCAGAACGCAAGGGCAAGGCGTACGCGTTGCCAACAATTCAGCGGCGGCGCTCCGCTCGCCGAGCGCTCGTCTAAGCCTGCGCTCACCTCGCCGTAAACAACTTAGTTAAAATACTAAACGCTGAATAACACGCGACGTACATCCTCGAGCTTAAAAGAAAATGTTTACGCAGGTGACGGCCGGCAACAACAGCCTGCGTTTTTCCTACTGTATCTTTCCGGTATAAAATATTAACAAACAAGTCTATAAATACCCGTTCCAGAGCATGCCGGTTGGAGCGATCGCGCCGGACGCACTGCGATCTCGTCAAAGTGTATCTGTCCGCCGGCATCGACGACAAATTTGGCAGTAATCAACGAAAACTTACTGTATCTCTTCATTAGGGATTTCTTGTACGCCTTCCCGGAGACGGGGTCTTCGCCGGGGCTGAAGCGGCCGGCGGAGTCGTCGGACTCCGTGCCGGAGTCGCGGCCAGTGGCGGCCAGGTAGTCCCGGGACTGCCGCAGGATGACCTGCGCCCGCATGTAGTCGGCGGGATCGGCGAACGAGTGGCGTGCGAATTCGCGAACGGTGATCTCCTTGCGGGTGTGAACGGTCAGATCTAAGGGCGCATCGCCGGCGTCTTCCGGTTCCGGCTGGGGGTACGCTTTCCTGGCGGCCAGGGTGCGAGGTTCGGAGTCGGCGCTCATCGCCCTGCGGTCCGCGGCCGGCGACCGGCGCGTGTCGGGGCCGGCGCTCGCCGGACGGGCCTCCACTGCCATCATGTTTGATTATTCACACGGACACCATAATCACAAGCGTTTCCAGTTATGTCATATAGCGTAATGTGTTGTGTGGCAACCGCGCGCCGCGTCCGCCGGCGTTCGCGTCGAATTGCGGACTGATGTCCCAGTTTCGACGACGAGTTCCACTGACTTCGTGAGCTCGCTTCGGCTGCGATCGGCGCCGCTCGTACACTTTCGTTTTCGTACGGGCGCGCGTGTGTGCGCGGGGCGCACACGGCCGCGGCGCGAGTGTGCGGCGTGCGTGTGTGCGCGCCGGCCGCGGTGTGCTGCGAAGCTTTTTCCACTTTCGTCGGCGAGCTTTCCTTAATTTCCCGACTCACCAGACAGGTTTTCACTGAGAACCGTCTATTAATTATCTATTACATGTCTGTTACTCGTTTCTTTTCGCGTCTTTCGTCTGAGCTATCGCCGGCAGTAAGGAGGAAAATTCGATTCATAAATGATGACTAGGGCATTTTTCTTATACTTGTTTTTCAGCTTTCACGAATATTTTAGATATCCTTCGCTTGACCTACATTTGAGTATAAATGAGTCACCTGAGTACGTCTGCCGTTGACAATTTTACTCGATACAATCGCCAACATATGCAATTCCAACATTAACGTCAATGATAATGATTTAACGCTCAATAAAGAGAAAATACGTCTCTGGTAGTACGTTCATACTTTTTGTCCGATAATCCCTTGAATGATAAAATATTTGTGACAACGACTGAAAGCCGAAATTATAATTGTAAAATAGTGAACTGTTAAAAATATAAAAATTATTTAAATACGGTACATTTAATTAACTTCGGTACGATATTGCGGAACCTAGACGTAAATGCCCTTAGATTGGAATTGTGACCGTACTGCTACAAAAGTGAAATAAACCAATAAGCGGCAGTCTAGGCGCACAAATTGCCGAGTTAATGCAAAAATTTGACGTAAACCGGAACACGAGGAACAATCGGTATCAACGTTTTGCGTAACGCGCCGCGTAAACAATTTGTGTGTGTTTTTTTATCTAACGCTCGGGGCATTGACCGACTTACTACAAATAAAGTTGCGCGTGCGCCGGCCACGTGACACACTGACTCGGCCGCCGTAAGCTGGCCCGCCCCGCCCGCGCCCGCCGCGCGGCCGGCGCGCGGTCGCCGCGCTAACACAGCCCAGCTTACGCCGGCCGCGATACGCAGGGCACCTACGACAAATGTGGAGCCAATGTCACCCGCTTCGCTCGGCCTATGGAGATAATTTCAGTCGTCCTATTCTTCGAGGGAATGTTCGGTGCGTCACGCTGTTTTCGACGCACTCGTGTTCTTTCCGTAGTAAACAACTTTAAGGAACTACGGCGGGTCACGTAGGTGGTGGCCGTGAGGGCGCCATTGATCTCTTCTAAGGTAGTATCGAGCCGGAAGTTGTCTAGTTAACCAGTTATCGTATTATTTTGACACATCACCGTGTTCGCTATCGCTTACGTGTCGTGACTGGTTTTATGTAATGGGGCGGGCGATGCATTTCAATAATGCAACGTGTATGCGTATCGTTGCTAATGCGATCTAAAGATTGATCGTTTGTTTCATTTGAACGGTTACACTTAAAGACCTTTTTAAATTTGTTAATACGACAGATAAGATATGTTATTAACAGTGAGCAAGTTGGGCAATCTCCACCAGCTTTATCTATGTTTGTTACATACAGATATACAAAAGTAGTTATCGCTCCTACTGATTTGTGTACTTTTAAATATAAGCTACTAATATTATATGTATACAACGTTTATATAAAAGCAAACATTAGAAAATCAACCAATATAGTTGGACGAATATAAAAAAAAATTAAACATTAATGTATTTATTTTATTTTTCTGTGTATGTATTTTCTAAAAAGTTTCACAAGCATCAATTATATTTCACAGATAATGCTACTATTTTTTTTATATAAAAGCTTATTGTTTTATACGGCTCTAGATATATTTGAATACTAATTACGTATCAACTTAAAAAATCTCCCTCTAACATATATCACTGTTATATATTACCTCCAATACATATTTCATATTATATTCATAGTCATCGGTTACATTTAAATGGTATATTAAAAGAAGTCGCACTGCTCGATCAGCTATCTGCTTAATGCGGCAATAAGTCCTGCCGCACTCCTACAGGTTTTGCAACAGCCGGCCGCTCGAGCGCTCAGTGCGCGCCGTCTATGTCACTAACTACCGCAGGCTTCAACTACTTAAGCCTCTTATATATTTCAGTTCCCTAAGAATACAAACCTTGGAGTCGCTGTCAATGTCAAAATGTGGTCAAAAACATCTTGTACGTTTATGTCTGGGCGACGAGTATGTTATGTTAATTGAACGCCAACCTCTTTAAGCTTAATAACGTTACTGAAACAATTTCATGGAACTTCCCTGTCGCGTGTTTGTACTTAGTAAAACGGGGAAACAATATGTGGGGTTGCTAAATAATGATGTTAGACGATACATTATAGAACCTCCATGTATGCAAAATGTTAAATTACTTTTAAATTTTATTAAATCTTCTAAAATAGTTTTTTTTTACATACTGTGTATACTTTGTTGAACAGAATGAATATTTAATTTTAATACTTTCATTAACAACATAGAACTATAATAATAATATTAATGTATATAGAACTAAATACTCATATATACATTGTTGTTATGACATGTTATGTGCGCCTGTCTCAAAAGTTCTCAGGAAATCATTCTCAGGATAAGCAAACTTTAATAAGAACAATCATCACTACATAACAATGGGATCGACTAATAGTGGCAAGCGATTTTAAACTGTTTTCGCAGCCACGGAGAGCTTTTAATTGCTGTTATTTAAAAAAAAGCGTACAAAATGTTAGCCATATATACATACATCGATAGATATGATTGTAGAACTGAAATGCGTCCAGTACTAGGGGCTTCCAATCATATGTACATCACAATAACAATTTTTGATTCTAACACACTCTACGATAAGAACTCTACTAGAGATCTTAAAGTAAATATTTTCAATTTGTAACAGTGAGTTGTTATTATCGTCCCACTAAGAATCTAAGGCGCTAGAGGCGTGCCACGCCACAGATAAGATATCTGGGCTATCTGGGGTCAGCGGGTGCCGTATCTGGCGATCGGGCATCGAACCCGCACTTGCTTATGTAACGGGCATCTTATCGACGCTTTCCGGGAAAATTTTCAACGACAGCCTTGAACTTAGAATTTAGATGTTAACCGTTGACGTCGGTAGTTCCACTGCGCACATTGTTCGATGAAATTATTTATTATGAACGGAAAGCGTATTTGTGGAACCGACTAACGTGATGACGATGATCTCAAATACACGTGTTCCAATATGATTATCATTGGATCGCATACAATCACAAAAATATCGATCGTTTTAAGGTCAAATATCACTATGAATGAAAACATCGTAAGAAACTCTATTATACTTTAAAATTCTCTATAATGGTTCTATCTCTCTCTATATTGATAATAACAATCGGAACAACTACACCCGCGGATGTCTCATCCTATATAAGGTAATTACATATCTGAGTAATGGTAACCGGACAGCTGATAAGCACACATATGTACATGCTATATATTGACATTTTTGTGATGTAGAGATTTTTAAAGACAATGTACAATAGAGTCGATGAGAAATTAACGATAGTTCTTTGCATAAGACAAGTAAGAAAGAAAATATCTTCAGGCGATCAAATCAGGACAAGGAGTTTTAGTTATCAAGTATTCATTCCACTGTCTTTCTGAGTTTGCACTCGGTTCGTGTGGTGGCGCTGTAGACTCATGTCCACCAGTGGACCGCAAAAGAGGTTGTAATAATCCCATTTCACATTTTTACTAATCTATATGGGTATTCAGATCCTCTGATGAGTATTAGTCAATGAGAACTAGATTGGGCTTGTGATGCTTTTAATTTTAATTAGGCACCTGTATATAGGCATCGTAATAGGCAGTCTTTTTTTTTATAATATGAAAGTAGCAGAAGAGCATGCCGTGGTAAGTGGCTACTGCCGCCCATGGACATTTGTAATCGACCCCGGATAAGATTAGATTCCTATCTCAAGTCGACCACA
>DWQT01000569.1:0-21420 GCA_018244895.1 Myscelus amystis hages | reverse complement strand
CACACACACACACACACACACACACACACACACACACACACACACACACACACACACACACACACACACACAAATATCACAGGCATACGTAGACACAATTGCATAATTGTGTCAGACACAACTACATAGTTGATGGCTATTTAATTGAACATCGGGAGACTGCTAATGTTCGTACAGGTAGCTGGTTCACTACTTTTGACTATATCTTTGTAAATACACGTAATGACATTAGCAGCTGCAATAGAAAACATCGATCGATACTGACATAAAACAAATCTGATGCCTGACACGTAACAAAATCGGATGGCTTCAATTAACCACTTACATTGTATAACTGCGAGTACGCAAGCGTCAGTAGAATAATTTACAAGAAGTATTAAGCACTATATGAAAACTATTTAATAGGCAACGTTGGTGATGAACTGTCGAAACATGATCCAATCAATGTATTGAAATATAATAATAACTTTTTAAATTTAAATAATGTACGTAATATAATGAATTTAATCACGATATATTTTTCGAGAAATCAGCGTATCTATTCGCTGAGCCGAGCAATTGCGGGGTCAATTGTCACCAAACACCATTATTTCTGTTCATATGTAAAATTATCTATTCATTTACATAAATAAGCATAATTAATTTGTATGATTCGGTTTTTCAATCTAATTACCAGTTCACCTATGTTATGTATTCAATAATATATATGTTTTGAGTAATTTGGGTTTTGGAGCCCGCGTGTCATTTATGCAGAACTATTACTATGATGGTTATTTCAATCATTTCAACGTTATACGTAATCTGTGGCAGGGCCGGGGGCGACTTCAAACTGGAACATGTGTAACTGGATTTGTTTCATCTGGTTTGTTACGCAACCGGATTTAGGGCTGCCTGCTGGGACTATCGCCGTCTCTGTCTGACGTCACGCTTTATTAATTGACATTCAATACATGTAGAAGAAGACAGATCTATTATTATTATTCTTATTAAATAAGCGATTGCTACGTAAATGTTTACCAGAGGTAGAGCTATTTTAGCGGAAGCTCCTTTGAAACAGATGACGACGTAAAGAATATTAAACCTTGGTTTGGAAATGATACTAAAATCAGAAAGAACCTAAGTGGCATGCACGGTGTAAGGTACTGTACGGCACAGTATTAAATTTTTTTTTTTTTTTCTTTAGTGTATAAATTGGATTCATAACAACTGCGAAATAAACTGGATTCAGATTCCAATAGACTTATTGTTGTAAAGATGAGTCGTGACTCATCATTAAACATTTCGTCCAGTGCTGACGGATGTTTTATCACGGTAAGAGTTGAAATCATAGTGTGACCACGCTTTCCTTCTACACTGAGAAGTAGACCTTAATATTGTATCGTGGCGAACATTTGCAAGTGTAAGTCCTGTGGACGTATGTCCCCATCCCTACAGGTGGCACGCGAGGTGCGTCCCGTGTAACTTGCCATTGTTTACATTTACACCGGGGCTGCGAGCCCGGGGTCATTGACCCGTTACCATCCGCGTCGTTGCACTTGACTCCATCCGCTTCGGACCAGCTGCGCTCATAGTGATGTTGTACAGAAAAAAAACCGCATCGGAATGTCACTCGATATTCGATGTTTTTATCGATCCAACGTTCAAGGAATAAGAAATTGATCAGCTCCTATGAATAAATCAAAACGTCAACATTAAATCTATTTGCGTAAATTTATCGTCGGGCTGCCGGTTCTAATAACAAAATCCAGAATGTTCTCGAGTTTTTGTATTTTTTTTTTTAAGTTTTGGCGTCTACACCTTTTTATATTTCCCTTACTCCAGTAACTGTGATAACAAGAGACGTGTCAATTTTATTTTTCTAGCTATAAAATGTTATATACCTCTATTACTTTAGACTTACATTAGAAGTAAAAAAAGGAGAAAAAGACAAAAAATATACACAAGTTACTTTCAATTCCCCCCTAAATACCCCTAAAAATAAACCTATAAATATTCAAATAGCGTTGTAACATCTGACCCTACGTCATGTAATGTCACGCGTCACGTGTCACGTCGCAGGTATCGACCTCGCCACCCGCTTGCTCGTTATCGGTTTCCGTAACTCAATATTCTATAGCCCCATAGATATACTTGAAGCATATCCGCTTTAAGCTTTATGGAAGTTATGTCACACAATCATCCGCAAGCAATCCGGATATATCCTTGAAAATTTAAATCGGTTAGCAACGGACAAAACGTAAAAGACCAACAAATTATTTATGCGTATTTTAACACAGCACCAGAGGCTCCAAACGAGTGAAATTACCACTTTTTTACTCTCATACTGCGAAGGTTTAAAGGCCGTAGTGTACGATGCCGGCCAAGTGCGGATTGGCAGACATCGCGCGTTAGATAATATATGTAATGTAACTCTCCTTTCACTGTTACAGCGAGTAACATATAATTTTAAAATGCACATAATTTTTGTCAAGTCCAAGTTGTGTGCCAAGTTTCGAACCCCCGAATCACAGAATGGACGGCGAAATATAAACTGGACTATTACGGCTACATACCATTCAACGTCAAATCCTTAGACTACAAGCTGGTCAAATGCAGATAGGCAGACTTTACACACCTCAGAAACGCAAATTTTATAACGTCTCTAAGGTGTGCAGGATTCCTCACGATGTTTTAATACATCGTTACGGCGAGTGATATTTAAATTTTCAGTAATAAAAACTACGTGACAAGTCACAGGTACGCACGCGGCAGGATTCGAACTAAAACCCCCGGAGTTGGAGGCTGTATTTCAAATCAAAAGGCGATCACTGCTTTTTTTCCACGCTTGTAATGATCCACTGCTGAACCGGGTCTCCTCTCATGATGAGAAAGATTTTAGCCATGGACTACCACGCTGGCCAAGTGAGGATTGGAAGACTTCCCACACCTCAGAAAATGTTATACACATCACTGCTTAGTGATCACTGCTTATGTTGACTAAATAACATAGTTATGTTGGAATGATGTAACGTGTCAGTTATATGTTTGGAAAGTTTAACCCAAATGACCAACGCAGGCTTCCCGGCGTCATCGCGTAATCAGTCACACATACTAGAAATAGTCTCTCTAATGTACGTATAATATGTGCATACATTTCCTCTAATATTATGAATGCAAATGATTAATTATGTTCGGCACCCGTTAAAACTGGTCGACTTTGATTCGTTGGAGGACTGGAGATTGACATGGGCTAATCTATCTATCCAAATGGGAAAAACTATCTCATTTTCACGGTGAACCGCGTTTCAATGAAACGAACGCTATAGATGTTGCTACAATCGCAAGAACGGTATGACGTACGAACAAAGTGACTTCTTTTGACTACGTCGCGAAGCTACGAATAATGGCAGTTATGGATATTTATCAATTGTGTTGCTTACCCGAATACTGGTTCCATCTAGTCGGTTTCACATCGTCGTGTGCGAGTTGTCTTCCAGCTAGAACTGGACCAACGCTGGCGTTTATTACTCGGGCACACTTGGGGAAACTACTAGGCCACTCGTGTCAACCGACACACGACCGACCGCGATCCAATGTCAGATACTCGATAAAGTCTTCTCGGGTTAATAAATGGAGCGACAGTAGTTATTTTGTTATTTTCTATTAATTAACCTTTAATATTAGATATGTGGAGTTAAAGCCATTTTTGCTGGGGATCTTTTTTTTATTATTTTTTCTTCATTTCTTTCCTTCTAATATTTTCTTTAATGCATGAAGTATTTGGAGTATTTAAAAACAAAGATAGGAGGCGTAAGCGTAAACGGTAACGTAGCCGAGGCGACTTGAACCTTCAATTGAATACACGACGTGATATTTCAGCTGTAGACTGTATTAACCCACATACGACTGCCAGCTAGAATCTATTAATCTGCATTACGAGAATGAGCTTGTAAAATAATAGTTTATTTCTTTTATTAACTAACTGCGCCTCAGTCGCGTTGATTTTTTTTTATATATCGAATTTTGCTTATTTTTTAATCGATTTTCGCTCTGGTACCCTGAATGGTTGAAGGATGGAGCGTCGCCTATTAACAGCCCTCAAAACTTCAAAGTCGGTTAAGCCGGTCCAAAGATAATCCAAACAAACAATGACACAGTTTTTAAAAAATCGCACACAGATATATCAATTGTACCTATACATTTATATGTCTAGTATTTTTGGATGGTCAAAATTCCATAAATCGTATCAGTTTCGCAATAGCCCAATCTCCAGTTGGATAATAGCTGCGCATTCTATCAGAAATCTATAGCAAAAAAAAATTATGTCAAGTCCACTATTCAAATAGCTATGTGAAAATTGGTTCGTACACACGCTCGTGCCACGACAACTTTTCCGTGTTTTATAATATACACAGATGTTTAGGTCACATGGAAATGCACGCAAGTATTAATAGAACAACCAATTGTTAGGTACATGCGAATACTTTATGCAGTATTCGAATAGATAATGTAGTTTAGGGACGGGAAAGAAATAAAGATATTTTTTTTATTACTGAAATATGCTCTATATTTTTAATCTGCATACATCGATATTTATTTTAATAGATAACAAATTCGACATGTTTTGCCCGTTTCGTTTCTAAATTAATAAAATGGATTAACATAAACCAGAGAGTGCGTTTTTTTTCATTAATCGCGCGAATTTAGGTAAAAGTATCAATATAACGAAAAAACGATAATTTTTAGTCTGCATATATGGTTTAAAAATATCGATACAATATATATTTATTATTTGCGCATCCCTAACAAAGATAGGTACAAAACTACATTCTAATGTAGATACATATATAATTCGACGTTCTGACTCGTTTCTTTGATAAGGGCTCGTTTGAAAAAAGAACTTATCAATACCTAAAACGCGACAGTCTGGTTTGGCGATGGCGCCAGGAAATACCGACGATACAGACACTATCTGTGGCGTGAAAAATGCAACTATTCTGGCCATCGATAACAGTTTCCAGACGAAAACCGGGGAAAAAATACAAACTAACAATAACGAAAACGAAATATCGTTCGAAAATGGCAATGACACATCGGAACGCTGCCAAGAGATCGAAATACGAACTGCGAGGTAAAGAACGTCCTCGTGCCCATACACAATAGCTTCCAATGTTTCAACAACAAAAAAAATGGACTCTTCACCGACAATACGCCCTATTTGACGCTATGGAACTTCCATTTGAGACTTTAAAATTCAATGATGTCTATTTAAAAAAAAAAAACTGCTTCAACGGTACTGGCAATGCATAAACGATTCGACTTTATCAAATTAAAAATAAATATCACTCGCTTTAACGGCGAAGGAAAGCATTGCGAGGAAACGTACACTTTTTCCATTTTATACTTCTTTTCCATTTCATACAGACTCTTCCGTATTGGTTTTTGAGATATTAAATCGACCGTGGTAGAATGTGGTCTTATACATTTTTAAAAAGAGGTAAAACCCGTACACTGGTAGTACAAAAAATATGTTGGAAAAAATATTGACGTCTAAAACATGTTCATCACAACTCCAATTATATTAATAGTCAAGAATTTAGTGTTCGAAGCGAGACTACAAAGTCACTAACAACCAATCAATAGAATCGAAGGTCGCTTCTGTTGGAAACAATAGTGAAAATAGTTTGAACGTGATTTGAAAATATCATCGCTAGACATGGTAGACGAAATTGAGACAACTTAGTTTACAAATGCTAAATGTATCCAAATTTCACCATAAATTCGACATGACATATAATATGAACTTTCGTGTAAACTTAACGTCTATTCTTATTGTGTTTTAAAGCCTTTTTTATTAAAGCGCATAAATAACTACCAAAAAAGAAAGAAAATCTAATAATAAACGGAGGAAAGGGCATTGATCTATTGTCTTTTTAATGTAATACAATTTTGCCATGTAAATTATTCAAAAAAAACCACATTCTACGACAATAAAATCGTGTTCCAATAAACGGTAGACGCGCATTAAAAAAACATGGCAGCTAATAAAATACGATTAACGAAAACGAAAAATCCACTCACGTCCAATTCCAGTTCCAGCTTATTGATCTCGTCCGTGGCCGCGTTCAGCTTCTCGAGTTCCACCTGAAAGTGCACGAAGTACCTCAGACAATCGCACGGGACACGCACATTGCACTCCCAAACGTAAGGCAACAGCAAACAGCATGTAGAGACGGGAAACATTCGAGACATATCGGACAACTGCTCGCGTCTTATCGGTAACATAGTGTTTTATCATGAGTGTTTAGATAAAGAAAAAAAAAAAACAATTCGGACACATTTATCTATCTGTACCTTATATGAGGATCGTTTCCTGTCCCTACACAAAGCCACGTCTAAGTGAATTAATATACACGATACATTATCATTTGTACTTACATTTAATATCGCTCATGGTCTAGGGTTGTCGTGATACAGCGTAAATAAGGACAAAATCATATTCAGTTCTTAAATATTACATTTTATTACCGATTATAACCAATACATACATTAGAGTTACACATGCCGTAAATTTGACGATACAAAAATATTTTACGCATTTGAATTTCGAATCTCATACACCTAATCATGCGGGTAGTTTCCGAAAAAAAAAAAAAAAACAGCCGAAGCGCATGATAAAAAATATAGTTGGGATACATAAAACAACACTTATTATATAAGATTAATGGAATGGTTCAGTTGTACTAGGTTACGATTTGATCTACTTTTAATCTAAATATGTATAAGTATGAACACTTTACTTTTGGCAAAGTTTCTATATTACATGCGGGTGGTTAGGCCGACGGCTTCTAGTAAAATATTCGTGCGATACATGAAACAAGGAATATACAAAAATAACAAAACGAGATTACACTTGCAGTGAAAATTAAGTTAAAATAGTGAATATAAAACGAGGGATGATGTAAAATGGTAAGTGTTAATTTAATGAAACTAACCGACAAATGGTATAAAATAAAAAAAAAAACGTTTGGTGGTAATAAGTAAATACAGTTACAAATATATTATTTAATATACAATAAAAACTCGAAACGAATACCAAATAACTAGTAAAATTAGAGATTCCATTTATATATATCAATAATATGAATTCTATTACAATGATAACATTGCAGGTTGTTTGAAAAATATTTTCCAAATTCGTCTACCACATTTATCAAATCAACATAAAAATGAAAAGCATATACACCACTGTTGGGCACAGGTCTCTAGACTGTTATTACCGACATAAGTTTCTGAACTGTCGATAAAAAATTATAGGTAATTTAATTTTGCAAAACTAATTAGGCCAACGACAAACAAGTTAACTTAAAAATTTCCTGCAATTTGTTTAAATATTTTCAATGCAAAATTAAATGAATTGCTATTTAAATATAAATTAATCAATAAAATTATATTTCATAATCAAATGATTTGCACTTTCAACATTTGTTATTTCAACATAGAATGTTCTATGCATTAAATCATAGGACAATTACCATTCAATGCAATATCAATATGAATAATCGTTTTGTAATTTCAATTGGTATTCAATTATCAATGTTTCAATTTATTTGTCAATGAATAAATTCATTCACTTAGCCAGATCTCATTCCGTTAACATATTCAAAAATCAATAACTCATCATTATATTTATTTGAGTTATATCTGGTAGAATATTATAACTAACCTACTAACGTTATGAAATAACAGATATTTAATTAAATTTAAGTTTTAGATAATGTTAAAAATAAGTAGAATGGATAAAGAGGTATTGAGTTTCAACTACAATTTTGAACAAATTTAGCATGATTTTCATTTCTTCTCACAATACAGCAAACCATGTCACGAAGTCAAAATGACTTGATTTAAAATTTTTCCGAGAACATTCTCTAATCGAAATCTTCACTAATATTGCTGGTAGATATGATACATAAGAAGAATTTAAATTTAAATTGTTATTGCTTACTACACATTACTTTAAAGCTTAATTATACTTGGTGTTAGAAATGCCTTAGATCTGACGTTTTATTTTATATTTTAGCCACAATGCCACAATTAGTAGAACAACCAAAATGAGAAAATTAACTTTTTTTTACATAAGAAATGAAATTTTGCTCTTCATAAACAGAGTAAGTTTTTTTATTACATTACAACTATCTGTAAATGGAATTGAAAACAGATGAAAGAAATTAAGGATAATAAAAAAAGACAGTAAAATAAATCCGTAAATTATATCAATCTCGTATCAAAATCATTACAAATGTAGAAATGTAATTATATACCTGAACATTTTATTAAAAAAAAGAGCAAAATTTATATGAATATTAAAAAGCACATATTCGAATTTTCATTTGCAAAAACAAATTAAAAAAAAACAAGTCCATACAGTCTGGAAAGTTTGTATGACGGTGCATGTAACATTCTGACACTTTTCACTGCGCATGGAAAACATATTGCATATATGTACCTACATAAAACTAAAGGTTAAGTCGAGTATAATGGCACATAGCTAGTCTGAGAAATATATTAGTACATAATATAGTGTTTACTGACAATTGCTCTTTAAATTAAAATGCTGTTAATATCTTTTGCGAGTTACTACAACTAATTTAATTAATTAAACGTGAAAAATTGACAAACTTGTGATACAAACGTAACTTTAATGTTGTGGACAGGAAACAGTCCTATAAAGGTACCGAAACATACACAGCTAATAGATACACGCTAACGACATTATTATCCAAAACTATGCCTCGCATACTCAGTACATACATATACATAAACAATTCGTGAATTCATAAGGGTATTGGACCAATCATTGCATGTCGCTATCACAAATGTATTTGCCGGACACGAATCGTCGCTTCACGAGCGACAAGCGGTATCCGCTGCCAATGAGTTCGAATTCGATTCCGGAGAGCGTCGCGCCCTCGCAGTTGAATTGGGCCGAGATCGTCGTCTTCGCCGATGGGCCCCTGGCCAATTCGAAACGCGCCCTCAACGACCCCACTCCCCTGTCCTCGGAATGCTGCGACAGCTCTGTGAAGCGCCACAACGCTTGCTCTATATCCGAGTTCCACGTGTTCTTGGGCATCGCGATGACGTTCTTCACCGCGCCGTTCATCGGCACGCACACGGACACGTTCAACAGAGGCGACGGGGGGCTCATTGCATGGAGATTGTACTTGTAATCCACCTTAAGATCGGTGTGATCTCGCTCGCACTTCCAATAGGATACCAATTGGAACGGACACGACGCGGCGCCAGCTTTCGGTCTTATCTGGTACTTCAGAATGTCCACATTGAAATATTGTGCAGTGGGATTCTTCTCAGACTGTCGCTTGAGCAGAGACGTCAACGCGGGCATGTTAAACTCCACGACGGTCGTGTCCCGCGTAGACATCATGGCGTTTATGCTGATGAGCTGTTTGTTAGGTAATACGTTGTCTAATCTATGGATATTTTTCAATCTGAAACAAAGTTTCGCCGGGTTCGGGTTGTTAGCTAGGACACCCACTATACCGGTTGGAAAGGATAGCATCATGTCCCCCGACATTTTCACCTGACACTTGCTTTCTTCCGTGCCGCGAAAGTAAGAATGTATGATCTCATGAAACGCTACAGCTAAAGGAATAGTATCCGCCATGCCTATAGTGAGCGGGGAAGGGCCGCGAGAGCCCGAGGATCCGGCGGCTCGGAAGTCACCCTCCGAACGGCGCGATGGCGGGCGAGGGAGCGAGATAGTCGCTATAGTGGGCGTCGAAGTGCGGAAATTCGATTGACTCATTTCACCGACTTCCGAGAAAAGATCGCCGACATCCGCCGTCGAAATGGGGGTAGGGCTTTCCAGTAAATGAGACTGATTTGATTGCAGCGGTGCATATGGATTAGAGACGTTGCCATGTGGAGAAGCAGGGTTGCTGACGGTGGGACTTTGAAAGAAGTTTAAATCGAGTAAATCACTACTAGCTTTACTGGTGTTAGCATTAGACCCGCGGCGGGCGGTACCGATTTTGTACAAAGAAATGTTTTCTACCGTCGCTCTGAGCTCATCAACACTAGCCGACATTGGTGCACTACCATTACTAATGGGCTTTATCTCAACATGTATTTTCTGTTCCCTTTCCTCTTCCGAATCAGAGTCTGTTGACGAATAGACACTGCCTTTCTCGTCTTTGGGTCTAATACAAAAACCTTCATCATCAACTTCAGGCGAGTTCATCAAATCTTCTTTAGTTGCAACCTCCTCCTCTTTTTCCTCCAAATCTGACTTTTCACCTGGATTGGAGTTTTCTGAAATTTCATCTTTTTTTTTCTTGGATTTTTTTATCTTTGTCTTTGTTCTTTTGCTTCTTAAAAACCATTTAGATTCTCTCAATGTAGTGCGACCCATATTGTCCTCTTTGTCGGGCACAACTGGAGTAGCTGGTGTTCCACTGGGGCTTGACGGTGCGGAACATGGTGCAGCACCTTCAGTACTGACACTAGGCTCATCTTTGTTTTGGAAATTTGGTGTGAATAGATTCAATAGAGAGGTAGTTCTTCTCGATGTTTTGGTTGCAAACGATAGCTCCTTTTTGGCCGGTTTAGCTGCTGGTGCCGGTTTGTGCGAGCCATTTGACAGTGTTGAAATCTGGTCTGCTTCTGAAATAGAATTATTAGCAGATCCAGGTTTAGGCAACGAAGGTGGGAGTTCTACGAGATGTGCTTTTTCAATAGCAGTATATTTCTCTATGAGAAACTGTTCCAACAACTTTTCTACGGTTAATTCTAGACATTGATGTTTGAAATCCCTATGAACCTGGCCCATGAGGTCATGATTATTCTGTATAATATCTGCATATGCATTAACAAACTGCTTCATTTGTTTCAAGTGAGCCTCTTCAACATCTTGAAAATGCTTGCATGTCTGAGTCATTTTCTTCTCAAAATCCTGCTTCACCAGATTGTATTTCTCAGCCAACTGTCTATAGTCTTCGTGAAGCTTCTTTATTTTTACCTCAGCTTTTTCAATATCCTTAGCAGATGCATTATCTTTGCGAAGTTTTTCCAACTCAGCAGACTTGGTAGTGTACACATCTTTAGCCTTCTGCAAGGCGTTCTTAGTGTTTTGGATGAGTAGAACTACTTCAAGTGTGTTGGATTCAGAGTCCTTCACGGCTTTATGTTTCTTGTGCAGCTCTTCGGCATATCTGGCCACATCTTTGACGAGCTCGCTCACTTTTTGAAACATGTGCTGATGTAGATTAGACAACTTCTCGGCGGAGCACTTGAGCACGCCCCAGAACGGCGCGAAAGTGCCCTGCGAGCAGTTGCTGTTAGCTTGTTTTGCTAACTTCGCGAGTAATTTCGAATTCGATTCTTCAATATTGGAACGCTCTCTAAAGTACTCAGAGAGCTCCTTGCTGGCGATCAGTCCGTATTTCATATTTTGATATAGTATGTCATACCCATTGTGCTCGTTGGCGAAGTAATCTACAAAGTTGACACTCATCTTTGCTGTTACAAGGGCGGCGTACAGTTATTCAATACATTATTTGTCACTCACTGACCTGTATTCTAGGATCGAGTTCAGTATCACCATTGTCATCGGCCGGAATTGTGAACGAGGACTCTTCCATCGTAACCTATGGGACTAGGAAGCCACCCAATCGCAAAAAATTACATCACCGACACAATAACTTATAGCGTCACCTTCACTTCACTAAACACTTTATATATATTTATCTTTCCAAATACACATCACTACTGAGAATTTAATAATTCACTTAACTATTATTAATACTAAATTAAAATGCACGATGTTTTAATTTAGTAAAAATAATCAAATAAAGAAATTTTCATTCAAGATGACGTCCACCTTCTTGACGTCAAATCATAATAATAGACAACTAGACAGCTCAAAGCAGGAATCCACGAGTGAGAGTTGACTGACTGAAACGAAATATCGAATTCGGCATGCTTTATTGTATCGATTTTATTTAAAATGATTAGTTGTCGTAAAGATGTTATATTTTATAAGACATATAATTACAAAAACACGTTTACACATCGCTATTGAATTAGATTACCTTTCATGAAGTAAAATTGTACGAGATCATTTTGCTGATTAGGTACTTCTTTAGACTGGTATAAAAACTTTACAGCTATACAAAAATATGGAAAAATATGTCTTTGTTATTATACTACCACGCTACGTCCCAAATTGGATAGACAGATAGCACCGAGTGCCAATAATATCACAAACATTATAATCTTTACGCGCTTTCTTTTTTCTTCTTTTTTTATCACTTCCGCCCCATACGAACTAGTTTCAAGGACTATACTTTATAATAATTTGTTTAAATTGTCAACTACGATATAGTATACTTGAAAAAAATCTAGCGAATATAAAATGTCTATTCGATTCTAAATAATATTGTACGTTATCTGTGAGTAAAACTTTAATTATTATCTGTATTGTCTCTGGTATAATCCTACAGAAACAAGTAGGAGTCCGAGGTTTTTTAAAACATTCGGATCTCTCTTTTATACTTTAGATGTTATACGCTGAAACACGTTGGCACCTATTTACTGTTCGGGTCATTTAGTAAATCAACATTAAGATGCTTTTTCAATTTGTCGAAATTGACGTAAAACAACTTCAAGTTGCTCGGGATCGTTCCAGTTTCGTTGTTTCACTGTGGACAGTTTCTGTTTCGCGAGCAATTTCTTTCTATGAGTGACACAAGCATCAGTTGCCTCGTCGGACCCGAGCAATCGGTACAGATTATCACATCCCGACTTTCTTTCTGAGAGGGTGTACACAGTTAATCTGTATGCAACTATTACGCGTTGCCTCGACTATGTCTTATCAAGGATCACCATATTCGGGCCCGGGAGATGAATACGACTTCGAAGACGATGGGTACGACGATTTGGACGAGTATAGGGATCCGGAGGACATGCTCCCGCCGGCTCCAGCGGAGGATAGTGATGAAGGTAAGGTTTGTTTACGATCGCCTCGTCTATCCTATTTTGGCGTCGTATCTCTGTCATTCGGCACCACAACCTGTTATCCCGTTTGATTCGTTGGCGTAAAGCTTGTAAACAGAGATTATGTAACAATAACAAACTAAGGATAGCGTATTTTATTAGCATTTACATTCCCGCCTTTTGTTGGATATCACTCGAATGACGTAATGCGACCACCGAACTAGCACTTTCTCCTTATACTTTTTTTAAAAAACCTCCTTAAAATGTACGGGACAGTAATAATCCTGAATTTTTTTTAATCTCACATATATTTATTTTTTGGCTCGGATTCAACAAAGTTCAAAACATAAATTAATAAATTCATACTTAATTTATAATTGGACTCCTTTAATTCTAGCAGAAGTAGGAAAGTAGAAAACAGAATATACTTTTAAATAGGTATATAAAAAACAAAAAGAAACAAAAATGCACATTACAAGTACTATAATTCTAGGACCTACCTTAAACTGTTTACTGTTTAACAAGGAGAATTCTAGAGAATTAAAAATTAAATAAAAATCATAAAAACATTTTATGAACTGGTAAAGTAGTAAATTTAAAAAAAATCGTATATTAAAAAGTTATCAATAGTGAGAAATAAAATGGTTATTGTCTTGTGATTATAATACAAATAATTTGCTACATTCTTATGAGGAGAAATATGTACAATATTATGCATCATGGAGTTTCTATATATGATATAATATTTGTAATAATATTTTGAAATAATTTCACACATGGTTATCTAATCAGTATATAGACACTCATTTCTATGGATATTGGACACTGAATAAGATATTATGATTGTTTGTAAATAGAAACTTTTTAAAATATTTTTCACATAGAGAATTTATTAATGACTGCACACAAATATTTATCCATAGTGAAAATCAAACCCAGAATTTAGGCTCAGTAATCAGGTCCACTAATCACTAAAGTCATTTGTCAGCCAAATATGAGTAAATAAAATACTTAGTTATGAAGTCAATTGGAGTAACTAAGAACCAAACGAATTATTGTGCAAAATATTTAAAAGCCCACATTTAAAGGTTTATCAGAATTATTAGTTTAATCCACATTATAACATATTAATCTTATATTATAAGTGCAATATTAATCCTGTCTATAACTCTGTACTGTTACTACACTATATACCCAACTAATTGGAAAATCTGATGAAAAAATAAGCATACTTTTCAATATAAATCCTTATTAGATTGCCATAAAGATTGTATGATAATTATTTACTTGTATAACATGGCTTCATTTACACAGATTGCGCCAAATGCCACATTTAATAATGAATTAACACATTTAACATTATTTAGTCTGTTTGCATCAATAATGATGTGATTTATAAAGATTGAATACTTTACTAATTTATGTGTGCTCACTTTCTAGATACAGAGGAAGCGAGCGAGACTGAAATGCCCAACAATGACGAGCCAGTTGAAATGAAGGAACAGTAAGAACATTTTATGTTATAGAGTAGCTTTTGCCCGCGGCTTTGCGTGTGTTTAAATCGGAGTAAAACAATTCCCCATTTCCCTACACTGTGAAAATTTCCTGCTGTCTTTGGATTATCTAAATTCATATACATACTACATTTTTACTTATCGTCATTTAAAAAATCTGAATGGCATCGGGTGCGAAGCCGCGGACTAAAGCTTCTAACATACATACATGTAAACCTTCCTCTTGAATCACTCTATGTATTAAAAAAAAAACGCATGAAAATCTGTTGCCTAGTTTTAAATATCTACACATACATAGGGACAGGAAGCGAAAGCGACTTTGTTTTATACTATGTAAAGATTTGGAGGCCTCCGGGATCTCCGTACGAAACACACCAGAGTCCTCCAGCGCCGTGCCCTCATTGGGCTCGTCACGGGAATGTACCCCATTTAAACCCTATACGACGGTGTGTGGCCACAAACACTGTCGTCCTTCCCGGGGTCGCTGGCTGGACGGTCAGAGCTCCCACTGTGGCCGCCCACAACCCCACCAGCCTCCTTTTAGTCGCCTCTTACGACAGGCAGGAGCCCTATGTTAAACTGTAGTCTTTACAGTTTTTCTTAGTAATCTTACTGGCTTGTGTTCGTGAAGTGGTTAATTTTGTTTTCAATTTTGACTCAACACAAATATTTATGTGGCAAGTCTGAATATTTGCAGTATCCGCTGTGAATAATTATTGAATTAACCATAGGGTTGCCACAATATAGTTTCTGCTTTTTTAAAAATCTTTTTTGTGTGTGGTTTTTTTTTAATGTTTTTTTTTCTTTTAGGATGTACCAAGATAAGTTATTGAGTCTAAAAAAGCAACTACAGCAGCTAGAGGACGGTGTTCTGCCAGAGTTTCAGAGGAGGGTCAAGAGGCTTGAGCATCAGTTGCACGAGAGGCTGAGAATTAATAGGATATACAAGTAGGTTGTCATACTGTGACCTTTTTTTTATAATAGTCACTTGTTCAGATTGTTAATAACTTCATGAATAATTTTTTTCTGTATCACAGAGATCACATGTACGATGTGGTGGAGCGAGAGTACGTAGCGGAGAAGAAGGCAGCCGCCAAAGAGTTTGAGGAGAAGAAAATAGAGCTTAGGGAGAACCTCTTGAACGATTTCGAGGACAAGCGGAAGATGATAGAGAACGAACGGCACAGCATGGAGCTCAACGGGGATTCTATGGAGGCGAGTTACTCTTATAGTCACAAATATGGATACCAGCTCTATGTAATTATGATTCCTCTATGAAAAAAAATATTAAATGTTCTAGGTGAAACCGGTGATGAAGAGGATCCTGCGGCGGCGCGCCAACGAGCCGGCGCCGGCGCCCGAGAAGCGGCGGAAGCCCCTGACGACGACGCTGACGTTCATGCTGGACGAGCGCGACATCGAGGCGGACCTGCGGGCCATCGCGCGCCACTCGCCGCCGCCGCGCCACCACGCGCCCGCACACAACTCCGTGCCGCCCAGGAAACATCTCAACTCCAACAGCTGTATGTATTCAATCTTGTCGGGGTGTGTGTTTGTGTGTCTGTGCGCGTGGGTAATAATCCTATCAAGCTGATAACTACCGAACGTTATGTTAGTTGTTTCTTGTTAGCTAATGCCTAGTATTGTCACTGCTGTACATTATAGAATGTCAAGGTACTGAACAATCTGCGAGCAATGTGTATGATGGTGTAAGAGAAACTTGTAGTTGCAAGAGATTGAATTATACAACACAGTAAGTATGTGATGCTCGCGCCATCTAGTTCTGCTATTGGAACTAACATCAATGGCGAAGACAGATCAAAAAAAGATCTTAGTATTCAAGAATTTGCCAAAAATAAGTAAGTACAGGGGACGAATAACAGTAAACGTCAGAGTGACGTCACGGACGGTCTAACATCAGTACACGGTCGCGTACTTAATCGATCGTGAAAATAATAAATCGCTCCGGTTTAGTGTGTGAGTGTTGTTATAGTGTTCGTCGACGCCGTATGGTGCTGTGTGAATGTGCGCAGGCACACTAGTGGGCTATACAGTGATCTATCTCGCTTTCTAGAATCTAGCCTTTCACATATCTAAAAATAATTTTATTCTTGTAAGTGGGTAGTTGGGGGCTAACAATCTTCCGTTACCGTAATCCGTACACCGTAGTGCCATCTAGTTGCGAGCAAACGCCAATATCGGTTTATTAGCACCTGTTGCATCTACGCATTGGAGTTTAATATGGCGAAGTGCTCGACTTGTGGTCGCTTCCTTTCACCGACAGGTGCCGCCGCGTGCACGTCATGCACCTCTAAATACCACAAGGTCTGTGTTGCGATTCCGGACTATACAGCTGCACCTAAGGACTGGGTGTGTCCAGAATGCAAAAAAAAATCACGCATAGGGGGCAACGGTACCCCTCCGAATGACGATGTATGTAAAGCTCATCCTTCGCTCTCCTCCGATAATACTAAATCGACGGGAGTGGCTCCTAGCGGAGAATCCGATGTGCATTTCTTGCGGCAGGAGTTAGCGCAATACATGGCCGAGCAACGTGAATTTCGCGAGGAGCTTCGTGCTTCAATGGCAAATATGGGAGCACGTATGGACCAATTCGAGCAGAGGCTGACAGCCATGGAACGGAGCGATGCTATTACTAAAAGCTCGCAGATCGTAGATTTGGAACAAACGATTGTCCAATTGAAGGGAGAATTAAATGAACGCGACCAGGAGGCACTGCTAGCGGATGTAGATATAGGGCACATCCCCGAGGAAAAAGGCGAAAACGTCTTACACACGGTCACCTTGCTGGCGGCGAAGTTAGGGGTACCGGTGGAGAAAAAAGACATTGTGTTTGCCGAACGCGTTGGTGCAGTTCACTCGAGTGTCAGCAATTCCGTCGGTAGCGTTGATCTGGGACAGCGCAGCCGTCGCGTCGTGGTGCGTTTTGTCCGTCGAGAGCTGCGAGACGAGTTGCTTCGAGCAGCGCGCGTGCGGCGCAGCCTTAATTCGGCAGATGTCGGCTTTTCGGGTCCCGCCCAGCGCTTATATTTTAATGAGCGTCTCACCAAGCTCAACCGCTCTTTATTCTATCGAGCTCGGATAGAATGTGCCAAGCGAAAATGGCGCTATGCGTGGACAAAGAAAGGCCGCGTCTTCGTCCGTCAGGGAGAAGGCACGCAAGTTCATGCCATACGTTCTAGCGCTGATCTGGAACGGGTTTTTGGTGCTGATAATGTTAGGCAATAATGTTTCATTTTTTAATCTATATTCGTTGTTAGTTTCATTGTTAGTTGAGATTCATTATACTTTTCTATTACGTAATTTAGGAGTTTTTTATGTCATGTATTATGTATATGATTTACAATACGGTATTTATATGCTGTTATTCAATCAGCTTCCCGAGTCATCCATGATATATTATGTATTGATGTTATCTGTGAAAAAGTACGTGCAATATTATTACTGTCTGTCACAATTACTCATAATATACATTTTTAGTATACCCCACAGCCAATTTAATGTAATAAAAACATTCACTTGTATTTCGTTTATAAAAAATATATTTATAATAAATGGTATAAAATGCATGCAACATGGAAATCACTACCTGTCACAATTAACCCTATCAAATTATATGATTATACCCAACATACAACTATTTATGTGTATATCTCAGATTAAAATATTATTTTGTCCAATTACTTTATTTCTTAACAAAATAAATAAACCACATTACTTAGTATTAATCCTTTATTACTCATCGTTTGTAAATCATTTTTATCACAGCTTTTTATATATACAAATTTATATGGTAGTTTGTTTTAACCATTTCCATCGTACAATTTTACCTTGCAAGGATCATGGTTAATAAATATTTAAGAATAGGTTTGTTTAATGCAGGTTCCCTTTGCACTAACCATGATAATCTCATTGTGACAGTTACTCGAAATGATCTCGATGTGTTGGCCATAAATGAGACTTGGATTCGGGCGGGTGAGGAGGGGAGCGCACCGGCGCTTGCCGAGTACCGTCTACTCCACAGCCCTCGGCCGGCGGGCGAGCGCTCGCGTGGCGGAGGCGTTGGTTTCTACATTAAGCGAAACATCAATGTGCGCTGCTGGACTCACCCGGTAGACCCTCTGCATAGTTTAATTGAGCAAAAATGGATCACCATGACTCTGAACGGGACGAAGTTAGCGATTGGCACGGCATACCGCCCATCATGGACAGATGTAGATTTATTTCTCGATGCACTAACTGACTCTATTAGTTCAATTTCTAACTATGACCACATAATTTTATTAGGAGACTTTAATATTAATTTACTTAATCATTCAGGTCATAATACTAAAAAGTTCACTACATTCCTATCTTGTCTCAACTTATCGCAGCTAGTTGCTGACCCTACTCACTTTACTGAATCTAGTAGTAGTCTGATTGATGTTGTCTGCACTAATATGTCTGCGAAAAGGGTTTACTTAGAGCATGTAGGTTCAGTATTAGGTCACTGTCTAATAGTTAGCGAATTCTGCTTAAGGAGAGACAAGCCACCTCCTTATACTATTACTTACAGGCAGATTAAAAACATAAACCTCGAATTATTTAATAGTGACCTATATTCATTAACGCAAGGTATTTCAATGCTGGATAACGTTAATGCAATGGTAAATGGACTCAACTCTAGAATCTTGGCCCTTTTTGATATGCATGCTCCCTTAAAGACAGTGGTTATTAGAACTAATTCTTATCCCTGGATAACAGACACTATTAAGTTAATGATGAGGTTGCGGGACGAAGCCTCAGCTGAGTATCATAAGACAAAATCTTTAAGCAAAAAAAACTATTATAAATCTCTAAAATCTATTGTAAACAAAGCCTTGTATTTTGAAAAATCAGCCTATTTTAAACATAAAATAAATAATTATATTAAAGACTCAAAACAGCTATGGTCAAATTTAAAAACCACCATACTGCCTAAAAAAAATATCGAGCTTCCTTCCCACTTTACTGATCCAGTCATTATTAATAATCATTTTTTGAATGTACCTCGCTCCTCCGAAATTACTATATCTCAACTGACATTCTTTGAATTTAATAAGTACTGTGATGCCACTTTTCACATACAACAAACAAGCTTAGACAATATTCTCCAAATAATCAAAACTTTAAAATCAAACGCACAAGGTTGTGATAACATAAGCTTAAGCATGTTGTTAATGACATTTCCCTGTACAGTTGACATTATTAGAGACATTATTAACACTTCTATTTGTACCACAACTTTTCCAAATACTTGGAAGGTGGCGATTGTTCGACCGTTGCCTAAAGTCTCTAACCCAGTGGATATGAAAGATCTCAGGCCCATCAGCATTCTACCATGTATTTCAAAAATAGCTGAAAAAGTTGTCTGCTTGCAGCTAGTGGAGTTTTTGGAAAAAAACAAAATTTTGCCAGAGTTTCAATCCGGCTTCCGAAGAGGAAGAGGCACTGTGACTGCTATGCTTGATGTCACTGACAATATACTCTGTGCTCAAGACGAAGGGATGTGTACAATATTAGTAATATTAGATTTCTCACGCGCTTTTGACTCCCTAAATATTACATTACTTTTATCCAAACTAAACTACTATGGCTTTGATATAGAAGCTATAAAATGGTTTCATAGTTATCTTACTAACCGTTCTCAGTATGTGGATCTAAGGCAAATTGACGGATCTTCACTAGTATCTGAGCAGCAGACATGCAATAGGGGAATTCCCCAAGGTTCGCTATTGGGCCCTATCCTGTTTATTTTGTACACTGCAGATATAGCAATGCATATTAAACATTGCAAATATCAATTGTACGCAGATGATACTCAGCTGTATATCTCATGCAAACCATCTGAAATAGACACTGCAGTAGTAAAGTTGAATGAAGACCTTAGTAGAATAGCAGCGTGGTCTACTAACAACTGTCTGATATTAAATCCCACTAAAACTAAATACATCATTTTTGGTAGCAGGTATCAGTTAGATCGCTTAAGTCAAACAGTGGATGTTTTGCTTTCTGATAACCCTATTGAACGTGTTTATGAAGCGCGGAATTTGGGTTTATTAATGGATTGTGATCTTCGTTTTCATAAGCACATAACTAGCTCGGTACAAAACTGTTTTTATAAATTAAAGATTCTATACAAAATAAGACAATATCTTACAGAAGATTTACGTATCGCACTAGTGGAATCCCTTGTCTTATCTAAATTAAACTACATGGATGTTGTTTTTGGCCCACGTTTACTTTCAAAAACTCAAAAGCTCATACAAAGAGTCCAAAATGCTTGTGCTCGTTTCTGCTTCAATGTCCCGTCCAGAAGTCATGTTACACCATTTCTGAACAAACATGCAATACTTAAAATGAAGCACCGCAGAAAGCTTCACTTAGCCTGTGTACTTTTTGGGGTGTTAGTCCACCAAGTCCCGGCCTATCTCTATGCCAAGCTCTCCAAAGTGTCGAGTCGAAGATCATGCGCTTCGCGGAGGTGTGCTATACAGCTGGCGACTCAGCACCATCTGACTGCCGCTTTTAGAGGCTCTTTTAGATACGCTTCCACAAAATGCTGGAACAATATTCCACCGCCCATCAGGAACCTGCAGAACATTAAAACATTTAAACATCGACTAAAGCTGTTCCTTCTACAACACCAAAAGAGCCAACAACCTCTACGGCATGATACAAGTGCGATATAGCAAGGTACATTTTATGCACTCACCTGCAAAATTGATTTTCAGGTTTCCACATTATGCATTACACACACACGATGTGGTACTTATCATTTCTAAATATGCATATATGTTTTTTAGAGCTTTTTTCCGCATGCTTAGTTCCCATTTAGTTCCGATTTTATAATTCAGTTTTTGTTTTCAACCCA